>CAKAJE020002113.1:0-45336 GCA_916610135.2 Macropis europaea
AAATTGAACAAATGTGATAGAATTTCGCTGAATTCTTAAATTAACTATAATATAAAATGATCTAATCGGGTCTCTGTTTGCCCTACCCTAGTAGTTTAATAGTGCATTTTACTCGCCATTTCATGCGCTTTGAGATGCCGCTTAGCCTAATACGCTATCTGAAATAGGAGCGACGAAAGTTGAACAAATGTGATAGAATTTCGCTGAATTATTTTATTAACCAGAATGTAAAATGATCTAATCTGGTGTCTGATTGCCCTATCATAGAAGTTTAATAGTGCATTTTACTCGACATTCCGCGCGCTTTAAGATGCCGCCTAGCCCAGTATGCTATCTGAAATAGGAGCGACGTAAATTGAACAAATGTGATTGAATTTTGCTGAAATCTTAAATTAACCATAATATAAAATGATCTAATCGGGTCTCTGTTTGCCCTACCCTAGAAGTTTAATAGTGCGTTTTACTCGCCATTTCATGCGCTTTGAGATGCCGCTTAGCCCAATACGCTATCTGAAATAGGAGCGACGCAAGGTGAACAAATGTGATAGAATTTCGCTGAATTCTGAAATTAACTATAATATAAAATGATCTAATCGGGTCTCTGTTTGCCCTACCCTAGAAGTTTAATAGTGCATTTTACTCGCCATTCCACGCGCTTTAAGATGCCGCTTAGTCCAGTACGCTATCCGAAATAGGAGCGACGTAAATTGAACAAATGTGATAGGATTTCGCTGAATTCTTATATTAACCAAAATATAAAATGATCTAATCGGGTCTCTGATTGACCTATCATAGGGGGCTAATAGTGCATTTTTCTCGCTATTCCACGCGCTTTAAGATGGCGGCTAGCCCAGTAGGCTATCTGAAATAGGAGTGACGTAAATTGAACAAATGTGATAGAATTTCGCAGAATTCTTTTATTAACCGTAATGTAAAATGATCTAATCGGGTCTCTGTTCGCCCTAGCCTATAAGTTTAATAGTGCATTTTATTCGCCATCTCATGCGCTTTGAGATGCCGCTTAGCCCAATACGCTATCTGAAATAGGAGCGACGCAAATTGAACAAATGTGATAGAATTTCCCTGAAATCTTATATTAAACAAAATATAAAATGATCTAATCGGGTCTCTGATTGCCCTATCATAGATGTTTAGTCGTGCATTTTACTCGCCCTTCCACGCCCTTGAAGATGCCGCCTAGCCCAGTACGCTATCTGAAATAGGAACGACGTAAATTGAACAAATGTGATAGAATTTTGCTGAATTATTAAATTAACCAAAATATAAAATGATCTAATCGGGTCTCTGGTTGCCTTATCCCAGAAGTTTAATAGTGCATTTTACTCGCCATTTCATGCGCTTTGAGATGCCGCTTAGCCCAATACGCTATCTGAAATAGGAGCGACGTAAATTGAACAAATGTGATAGAATTTCGCTGAATTCTTATATTAACCTTAATGTAAAATGATCTAATCGGGTCTTTGTTCGCCCTACCCTAGAAGTTTATTAGTGCATTTCACTCGCCATTTCATGCGCTTTGAGATGCCGCTTAGCACAATATGCTATCTGAAATAGGAGCGACGTAAATTGAACAAATGTGATAGAATTACGCTGAATCCTTATATTAACCAAAATATAAAATGATCTAATCGGGTCTCTGATTGCCCTATCATGGAAGTTTAATAGTGCATTTTACTCGCCCTTCCACGCCCTTGAAGATGCCGCCTAGCCCAGTACGCTATCTGCAATAGGAACGACGTAAATTGAACAAATGTGATAGAATTTTGCTGAATTATTAAATTAACCAAAATATAAAATGATCTAATCGGGTCTCTGGTTGCCTTATCCTAGAAGTTTAATAGTGCATTTTACTCGCCATTTCATGCGCTTTGAGATGCCGCTTAGCCCAATACGCTATCTGAAATAGGAGCTACGTAAATTGAACAAATGTGATAGAATTTCGCTGAATTCTTATATTAACCTTAATGTAAAATGATCTAATCGGGTCTTTGTTCGCCCTACCCTAGAAGTTTATTAGTGCATTTCACTCGCCATTTCATGCGCTTTGAGATGCCGCTTAGCACAATATGCTATCTGAAATAGGAGCGACGTAAATTGAACAAATGTGATAGAATTACGCTGAATCCTTATATTAACCAAAATATAAAATGATCTAATCGGGTCTCTGATTGCCCTATCATGGAAGTTTAATAGTGCATTTTACTCGCCATTCCACGCGCTTTAAGGTGCCGCCTAGCCCAGTATGCTATCTGAAATAGGAACGACGTAAATTGAACAAATGTGATAGAATTTCGCTGAATTCTTAAATTAACCATAATATAAAATGATCTAATCGGGTCTCTGATTGCCCTACCCTAGAAGTTTAATAGTGCATTTTACTCGCCATTTCATGCGCTTTGAGATGCTTCTTAGCCCAATACGCTATCTGAAATAGGAGCGACGTAAATTGAACAAATGTGATAGAATTTCGCTGAATTCTTATATTAACCAAAATATAAAATGATCTAATCCGGTCTCTGTTTGCCCTACCCTAGAAGTTTAATAGTGCATTCTACGAGCCATTTCTTGCGCTTTGAGATGCAGCTTAGCCCAATACGCTATCTGAAATAGGAGCGACGTAAATTGAACAAATGTGATAGAATTTCGCTGAATTCTTATATTAACCTTAATGTAAAATTATCTAATCGGGTCTTTGTTCGCCCTACCCTAGAAGTTTAATAGTGCGTTTCACTCGTCATCTCATGCGCTTTGAGATGCCGCTTAGCACAATATGCTATCTGAAATAGGAGCGACGTAAATTGAACAAATGTGATAGAATTACGCTGAATCCTTATATTAACCAAAATATAAAATGATCTAATTGGGTCTCTGATTGCCCTACCATAGAAGTTTAATAGTGCATTTTACTCGCCATTCCACGCGCTTTAAGGTGCCGCCTAGCCCAGTATGCTATCTGAAATAGGAACGATGTAAATTGAACAAATGTGTTAGAATTTTGCTGAATTCTTAAATTAACCATAATATAAAATGATCTAATCGGGTCTCTGATTGCCCTACCCTAGAAGTTTAATAGTGCATTTTACTCGCCATTTCATGCGCTTTGAGATGCCGCTTAGCACAATATGCTATCTGAAATAGGAGCGACGTAAATTGAACAAATGTGATAGAATTACGCTGAATCCTTATATTAACCAAAATATAAAATGATCTAATCGGGTCTCTGATTGCCCTACCCTAGAAGTTTAATAGTGCATTTTACTCGCCATTTCTTGAGCTTTGAGATGCCGCTTAGCCCAATACGCTATCTGAAATAGGAGCGACGTAAATTGAACAAATGTGATAGAATTTCGCTGAATTCTTATATTAACCAAAATATAAAATGATCTAATCCGGTCTCTGTTCGCCCTACCCTAGAAGTTTAATAGTGCATTTTACGAGCCATTTCTTGCGCTTTGAGATGCAGCTTAGCCCAATACGCTATCTGAAATAGGAGCGACGTAAATTGAACAAATGTGATAGAATTTCGCTGAATTCTTATATTAACCTTAATGTAAAATCATCTAATCGGATCTTTGTTCGCCCTACCCTAGAAGTTTAATAGTGCATTTCACTCGTCATTTCATGCGCTTTGAGATGCCGCTTAGAACAATACGCTATCTGAAATAGGAGCGACGTAAATTAAACAAATGTGATAGAATTTCCCTGAAATCTTATATTAAACAAAATATAAAATGATCTAATCGGGTCTCTGATTGCCCTATCATAGAAGTTTAGCAGTGCATTTTACTCGCCATTCCACGCGCTTTAAGATGCCGCCTAGCCCAGTACGCTATCTAAATTAGGAGCGACGTAAGTTGAACAAATGTGATAGAATTTCGCTCAATTCTTAAATTAACCATAATATGAAATGATCTAATCGGGTCTTTGTTTGCCCTACCCTAGAACTTTAATAGTGCATTTTACTCGTCATTTCATGCGCTTTGAGATGCCGCTTAGCATAAAACGCTATCTGAAATAGGAGCGATATAAGTCGAACAAATGCGATAGAATTTCACTGAATTCGTATATTAACCAAAATATAAAATGATCTAATCGGGTATCTGATTGCCCTAGCATAGAAGTTTAATAGTGCATTTTAATCGCCATTCCGAGCGCTTTAACGTGCCGCATAGCCCAGTTCGCTATTTGAAATAGGAGCGACGTAAATTGAACAAATGTGATAGAATTTTGCTGAATTCTTAAATTAACCATAGTATAAAATGATCTAATCGGGTCTCTGTTTGCCCTACCCTAGAAGTTTAATAGTGCATTTTGCTCGCCATTTCATGCGCTTTGAGATGCCGCTTAGCCCAATACGCTATCTGAAATAGGAGCGACGTAAATTGAACAAATGTGATAGAATTTCGCTGAATTCTTAAATTAACTATAATATAAATTGATCTAATCGGGTCACTGATTGCCCTACCCTAGAAGTTTAATAGTGCATTTTACTCGCCATTTCATGCGCTTTGAGATGCCGCTTAGCCCAATACGCTATCTGAAATAGGAGCGACGAAAGTTGAACAAATGTGATAGAATTTCGCTGAATTATTTTATTAACCAGAATGTAAAATGATCTAATCTGGTGTCTGATTGCCCTATCATAGAAGTTTAATAGTGCATTTTACTCGACATTCCGCGCGCTTTAAGATGCCGCCTAGCCCAGTATGCTATCTGAAATAGGAGCGACGTAAATTGAACAAATGTGATTGAATTTTGCTGAAATCTTAAATTAACCATAATATAAAATGATCTAATCGGGTCTCAGTTTGCCCTACCCTAGAAGTTTAATAGTGCGTTTTACTCGCCATTTCATGCGCTTTGAGATGCCGCTTAGCCCAATACGCTATCTGAAATAGGAGCGACGTAAGGTGAACAAATGTGATAGAATTTCGCTGAATTCTGAAATTAACTATAATATAAAATGATCTAATCGGGTCTCTGTTTGCCCTACCCTAGAAGTTTAATAGTGCATTTTACTCGCCATTCCACGCGCTTTAAGATGCCGCTTAGTCCAGTACGCTATCCGAAATAGGAGCGACGTAAATTGAACAAATGTGATAGGATTTCGCTGAATTCTTATATTAACCAAAATATAAAATGATCTAATCGGGTCTCTGATTGACCTATCATAGGGGGCTAATAGTGCATTTTTCTCGCTATTCCACGCGCTTTAAGATGGCGGCTAGCCCAGTAGGCTATCTGAAATAGGAGTGACGTAAATTGAACAAATGTGATAGAATTTCGCAGAATTCTTTTATTAACCGTAATGTAAAATGATCTAATCGGGTCTCTGTTCGCCCTAGCCTATAAGTTTAATAGTGCATTTTATTCGCCATCTCATGCGCTTTGAGGTGCCGCTTAGCCCAATACGCTATCTGAAATAGGAGCGACGTAAATTCAACAAATGTGATAGAATTTCCCTGAAATCTTATATTAAACAAAATATAAAATGATCTAATCGGGTCTCTGATTGCCCTATCATAGATGTTTAGTCGTGCATTTTACTCGCCCTTCCACGCCCTTGAAGATGCCGCCTAGCCCAGTGCGCTATCTGAAATAGGAACGACGTAAATTGAACAAATGTGATAGAATTTTGCTGAATTATTAAATTAAACAAAATATAAAATGATCTAATCGGGTCTCTGGTTGCCCTATCATAGAAGTTTGATAGTGCATTTTACTCATCATTTCATGCGCTTTGAGATGCCGCTTAGCCGAATACGCTGTCTGAAATAGGAGCAACGTAAATTGAACAAATGTGATAGAATTTCGCAGAATTCTTTTATTAACCGTAATGTAAAATGATCTAATCGGGTCTCTGATTGCCCTAGCATAGAAGTTTAATAGTGCATTTTAATCGCCATTCCGAGCGCTTTAACGTGCCGCATAGCCCAGTTCGCTATTTGAAATAGGAGCGACGTAAATTGAACAAATGTGATAGAATTTTGCTGAATTCTTAAATTAACCATAGTATAAAATGATCTAATCGGGTCTCTGTTTGCCCTACCCTAGAAGTTTAATAGTGCATTTTGCTCGCCATTTCATGCGCTTTGAGATGCCGCTTAGCCCAATACGCTATCTGAAATAGGAGCGACGTAAATTGAACAAATGTGATAGAATTTCGCTGAATTCTTAAATTAACTATAATATAAATTGATCTAATCGGGTCACTGATTGCCCTACCCTAGAAGTTTAATAGTGCATTTTACTCGCCATTTCATGCGCTTTGAGATGCCGCTTAGCCCAATACGCTATCTGAAATATGAGCGACGTAAATTGAACAAATGTGATAGAATTTCGCTGAATTCTTATATTAACCAAAATATAAAATGATCTAATCGGGTCTCTGTTTGCCATATCCTAGAAGTTTAGTATTGCATTTTACTCGCCATTTCATGCGCTTTGAGATGCCGCTTAGCCCAATACGCTATCTGAAATAGGAGCTACGTAAATTGAACAAATGTGATAGAATTTCGCTGAATTCTTAAATTAACTATAATATAAAATGATCTAATCGGGTCTCTGTTTGCCCTACCCTAGTAGTTTAATAGTGCATTTTACTCGCCATTTCATGCGCTTTGAGATGCCGCTTAGCCTAATACGCTATCTGAAATAGGAGCGACGAAAGTTGAACAAATGTGATAGAATTTCGCTGAATTATTTTATTAACCAGAATGTAAAATGATCTAATCTGGTGTCTGATTGCCCTATCATGGAAGTTTAATAGTGCATTTTACTCGACATTCCGCGCGCTTTAAGATGCCGCCTAGCCCAGTATGCTATCTGAAATAGGAGCGACGTAAATTGAACAAATGTGATAGAATTTCGCTGAATTCTTAAATTAACCATAATATAAAATGATCTAATCGGGTCTCTGATTGCCCTACCCTAGAAGTTTAATAGTGCATTTTACTCGCCATTTCATGCGCTTTGAGATGCCGCTTAGCCCAATACGCTATCTGAAATAGGAGCGACGGAAATTGAACAAATGTGATAGAATTTCGCTGAATTCTTAAATTAACTATAATATAAAATGATCTAATCGGGTCTCTGTTTGCCCTACCCTAGTAGTTTAATAGTGCATTTTACTCGCCATTTCATGCGCTTTGAGATGCCGCTTAGCCTAATACGCTATCTGAAATAGGAGCGACGAAAGTTGAACAAATGTGATAGAATTTCGCTGAATTATTTTATTAACCAGAATGTAAAATGATCTAATCTGGTGTCTGATTGCCCTATCATAGAAGTTTAGTAGTGCATTTTACTCGACATTCCGCGCGCTTTAAGATGCCGCCTAGCCCAGTATGCTATCTGAAATAGGAGCGACGTAAATTGAACAAATGTGATTGAATTTTGCTGAAATCTTAAATTAACCATAATATAAAATGATCTAATCGGGTCTCAGTTTGCCCTACCCTAGAAGTTTAATAGTGCGTTTTACTCGCCATTTCATGCGCTTTGAGATGCCGCTTAGCCCAATACGCTATCTGAAATAGGAGCGACGTAAGGTGAACAAATGTGATAGAATTTCGCTGAATTCTGAAATTAACTATAATATAAAATGATCTAATCGGGTCTCTGTTTGCCCTACCCTAGAAGTTTAATAGTGCATTTTACTCGCCATTCCACGCGCTTTAAGATGCCGCTTAGTCCAGTACGCTATCCGAAATAGGAGCGACGTAAATTGAACAAATGTGATAGGATTTCGCTGAATTCTTATATTAACCAAAATATAAAATGATCTAATCGGGTCTCTGATTGACCTATCATAGGGGGCTAATAGTGCATTTTTCTCGCTATTCCACGCGCTTTAAGATGGCGGCTAGCCCAGTAGGCTATCTGAAATAGGAGTGACGTAAATTGAACAAATGTGATAGAATTTCGCAGAATTCTTTTATTAACCGTAATGTAAAATGATCTAATCGGGTCTCTGTTCGCCCTAGCCTATAAGTTTAATAGTGCATTTTATTCGCCATCTCATGCGCTTTGAGATGCCGCTTAGCCCAATACGCTATCTGAAATAGGAGCGACGCAAATTGAACAAATGTGATAGAATTTCCCTGAAATCTTATATTAAACAAAATATAAAATGATCTAATCGGGTCTCTGATTGCCCTATCATAGATGTTTAGTCGTGCATTTTACTCGCCCTTCCACGCCCTTGAAGATGCCGCCTAGCCCAGTACGCTATCTGAAATAGGAACGACGTAAATTGAACAAATGTGATAGAATTTTGCTGAATTATTAAATTAACCAAAATATAAAATGATCTAATCGGGTCTCTGGTTGCCTTATCCTAGAAGTTTAATAGTGCATTTTACTCGCCATTTCATGCGCTTTGAGATGCCGCTTAGCCCAATACGCTATCTGAAATAGGAGCGACGTAAATTGAACAAATGTGATAGAATTTCGCTGAATTCTTATATTAACCTTAATGTAAAATGATCTAATCGGGTCTTTGTTCGCCCTACCCTAGAAGTTTATTAGTGCATTTCACTCGCCATTTCATGCGCTTTGAGATGCCGCTTAGCACAATATGCTATCTGAAATAGGAGCGACGTAAATTGAACAAATGTGATAGAATTACGCTGAATCCTTATATTAACCAAAATATAAAATGATCTAATCGGGTCTCTGATTGCCCTATCATGGAAGTTTAATAGTGCATTTTACTCGCCCTTCCACGCCCTTGAAGATGCCGCCTAGCCCAGTACGCTATCTGAAATAGGAACGACGTAAATTGAACAAATGTGATAGAATTTTGCTGAATTATTAAATTAACCAAAATATAAAATGATCTAATCGGGTCTCTGGTTGCCTTATCCTAGAAGTTTAATAGTGCATTTTACTCGCCATTTCATGCGCTTTGAGATGCCGCTTAGCCCAATACGCTATCTGAAATAGGAGCGACGTAAATTGAACAAATGTGATAGAATTTCGCTGAATTCTTATATTAACCTTAATGTAAAATGATCTAATCGGGTCTTTGTTCGCCCTACCCTAGAAGTTTATTAGTGCATTTCACTCGCCATTTCATGCGCTTTGAGATGCCGCTTAGCACAATATGCTATCTGAAATAGGAGCGACGTAAATTGAACAAATGTGATAGAATTACGCTGAATCCTTATATTAACCAAAATATAAAATGATCTAATCGGGTCTCTGATTGCCCTATCATGGAAGTTTAATAGTGCATTTTACTCGCCATTCCACGCGCTTTAAGGTGCCGCCTAGCCCAGTATGCTATCTGAAATAGGAACGACGTAAATTGAACAAATGTGATAGAATTTCGCTGAATTCTTAAATTAACCATAATATAAAATGATCTAATCGGGTCTCTGATTGCCCTACCCTAGAAGTTTAATAGTGCATTTTACTCGCCATTTCATGCGCTTTGAGATGCTTCTTAGCCCAATACGCTATCTGAAATAGGAGCGACGTAAATTGAACAAATGTGATAGAATTTCGCTGAATTCTTATATTAACCATAATATAAAATGATCTAATCCGGTCTCTGTTTGCCCTACCCTAGAAGTTTAATAGTGCATTCTACGAGCCATTTCTTGCGCTTTGAGATGCAGCTTAGCCCAATACGCTATCTGAAATAGGAGCGACGTAAATTGAACAAATGTGATAGAATTTCGCTGAATTCTTATATTAACCTTAATGTAAAATTATCTAATCGGGTCTTTGTTCGCCCTACCCTAGAAGTTTAATAGTGCGTTTCACTCGTCATCTCATGCGCTTTGAGATGCCGCTTAGCACAATATGCTATCTGAAATAGGAGCGACGTAAATTGAACAAATGTGATAGAATTACGCTGAATCCTTATATTAACCAAAATATAAAATGATCTAATTGGGTCTCTGATTGCCCTACCATAGAAGTTTAATAGTGCATTTTACTCGCCATTCCACGCGCTTTAAGGTGCCGCCTAGCCCAGTATGCTATCTGAAATAGGAACGATGTAAATTGAACAAATGTGTTAGAATTTTGCTGAATTCTTAAATTAACCATAATATAAAATGATCTAATCGGGTCTCTGATTGCCCTACCCTAGAAGTTTAATAGTGCATTTTACTCGCCATTTCATGCGCTTTGAGATGCCGCTTAGCACAATATGCTATCTGAAATAGGAGCGACGTAAATTGAACAAATGTGATAGAATTACGCTGAATCCTTATATTAACCAAAATATAAAATGATCTAATCGGGTCTCTGATTGCCCTACCCTAGAAGTTTAATAGTGCATTTTACTCGCCATTTCTTGAGCTTTGAGATGCCGCTTAGCCCAATACGCTATCTGAAATAGGAGCGACGTAAATTGAACAAATGTGATAGAATTTCGCTGAATTCTTATATTAACCAAAATATAAAATGATCTAATCCGGTCTCTGTTCGCCCTACCCTAGAAGTTTAATAGTGCATTTTACGAGCCATTTCTTGCGCTTTGAGATGCAGCTTAGCCCAATACGCTATCTGAAATAGGAGCGACGTAAATTGAACAAATGTGATAGAATTTCGCTGAATTCTTATATTAACCTTAATGTAAAATCATCTAATCGGATCTTTGTTCGCCCTACCCTAGAAGTTTAATAGTGCATTTCACTCGTCATTTCATGCGCTTTGAGATGCCGCTTAGAACAATACGCTATCTGAAATAGGAGCGACGTAAATTAAACAAATGTGATAGAATTTCCCTGAAATCTTATATTAAACAAAATATAAAATGATCTAATCGGGTCTCTGATTGCCCTATCATAGAAGTTTAGCAGTGCATTTTACTCGCCATTCCACGCGCTTTAAGATGCCGCCTAGCCCAGTACGCTATCTAAATTAGGAGCGACGTAAGTTGAACAAATGTGATAGAATTTCGCTCAATTCTTAAATTAACCATAATATGAAATGATCTAATCGGGTCTTTGTTTGCCCTACCCTAGACCTTTAATAGTGCATTTTACTCGTCATTTCATGCGCTTTGAGATGCCGCTTAGCATAATACGCTATCTGAAATAGGAGCGATATAAGTCGAACAAATGTGATAGAATTTCACTGAATTCGTATATTAACCAAAATATAAAATGATCTAATCGGGTCTCTGATTGCCCTAGCATAGAAGTTTAATAGTGCATTTTAATCGCCATTCCGAGCGCTTTAACGTGCCGCATAGCCCAGTTCGCTATTTGAAATAGGAGCGACGTAAATTGAACAAATGTGATAGAATTTTGCTGAATTCTTAAATTAACCATAGTATAAAATGATCTAATCGGGTCTCTGTTTGCCCTACCCTAGAAGTTTAATAGTGCATTATGCTCGCCATTTCATGCGCTTTGAGATGCCGCTTAGCCCAATACGCTATCGGAAATAGGAGCGACGTAAATTGAACAAATGTGATAGAATTTCGCTGAATTCTTAAATTAACTATAATATAAATTGATCTAATCGGGTCACTGATTGCCCTACCCTAGAAGTTTAATAGTGCATTTTACTCGCCATTTCATGCGCTTTGAGATGCCGCTTAGCCCAATACGCTATCTGAAATATGAGCGACGTAAATTGAACGAATGTGATAGGATTTCGCTGAATTCTTATATTAACCAAAGTATAAAATGATCTAATCGGGTCTCTGTTAGCCATATCCTAGAAGTTTAGTATTGCATTTTACTCGCCATTTCATGCGCTTTGAGATGCCGCTTAGCCCAATACGGTATCTGAAATAGGAGCGACGTAAATTGAACAAATGTGATAGAATTTCGCTGAATTCTTAAATTAACTATAATATAAAATGATCTAATCGGGTCTCTGTTTGCCCTACCCTAGTAGTTTAATAGTGCATTTTACTCGCCATTTCATGCGCTTTGAGATGCCGCTTAGCCTAATACGCTATCTGAAATAGGAGCGACGAAAGTTGAACAAATGTGATAGAATTTCGCTGAATTATTTTATTAACCAGAATGTAAAATGATCTAATCTGGTGTCTGATTGCCCTATCATAGAAGTTTAATAGTGCATTTTACTCGACATTCCGCGCGCTTTAAGATGCCGCCTAGCCCAGTACGCTATCTGAAATAGGAGCGACGTAAATTGAACAAATGTGATTGAATTTTGCTGAAATCTTAAATTAACCATAATATAAAATGATCTAATCGGGTCTCAGTTTGCCCTACCCTAGAAGTTTAATAGTGCGTTTTACTCGCCATTTCATGCGCTTTGAGATGCCGCTTAGCCCAATACGCTATCTGAAATAGGAGCGACGTAAGGTGAACAAATGTGATAGAATTTCGCTGAATTCTTATATTAACCGTAATATAAAATGATCTAATCGGGTCTCTGTTTGCCTTATCCTAGAAGTTTAATAGTGCATTTTACTCGCCATTCCACGCGCTTTATGATGCAGCCTATCCCAGTACGCTATCTGAAATAGGAGCGACGTAAATTGAACAAATGTGTTAGAATTTCACTGAATTCTTATATTAACCAAAATATAAAATGATCTAATCGGGTCTCTGATAGCCCTATCATAGAAGTTTAATAGTGCATTTTACTCGCCATTCCACGCGCTTTAAGATGCCGCCTAGCCCAGTACGCTATCTGAAAGAGGAGCGACGTATGTTGAACAAATGTGATAGAATTACGCTGAATTCTTATATTAACCGTAATATAAAATGATCTAATCGGGTCTCTGTTTGCCTTATTCTAGAAGTTTAATAGTGCATTTTACTCGTCATTTCATACGCTTTGAGATGCCGCCAAGCCCAATAAGCTATCTGAAATAGGAGCGACGTAAATTGCACAAATGTGACAGAATTTCCCTGAAATCTTATATTAAACAAAATATAAAATGATCTAATCGGGTCTCTGATTGGCCTATCATAGATGTTTAATAGGGTATTTTACTCGCCTTTCCACGCGCTTTAAGATGCCGCCTAGCCCAGTACGCTATCTGAAATAGGAACGACGTAAATTGAACAAATGTGATAGAATTACGCTGAATTCTTATATTAACCGTAATATAAAATGATCTAATCGGGTCTCTGTTTGCCTTATTCTAGAAGTTTAATAGTGCATTTTACTCGTCATTTCATACGCTTTGAGATGCCGCCAAGCCCAATAAGCTATCTGAAATAGGAGCGACGTAAATTGCACAAATGTGACAGAATTTCCCTGAAATCTTATATTAAACAAAATATAAAATGATCTAATCGGGTCTCTGATTGGCCTATCATAGATGTTTAATAGGGTATTTTACTCGCCTTTCCACGCGCTTTAAGATGCCGCCTAGCCCAGTACGCTATCTGAAATAGGAACGACGTAAATTGAACAAATGTGATAGAATTACGCTGAATTCTTATATTAACCGTAATATAAAATGATCTAATCGGGTCTCTGATTGCCCTATCATAGAAGTTTAATAGTGCATTTTACTCGCCTTTCCACGCGCTTTAAGATGCCGCCTAGCCCAGTACGCTATCTGAAATAGGAACGACGTAAATTGAACAAATGTGATAGAATTTTGCTGACTTCTTAAATTAATCATAATATAAAATGATCTAATCGGGTGTCTGTTTGCCCTACCCTAGATGTTTAATAGTGCATTTTACTCGCCATTTCATGCGCTTTCAGATGCCGCTTAGCCCAATACGCTATCTGAAATAGGAGCGACGTAAATTGAACAAATGTGATAGAATTTCGCTGAATTCATATATTAACCAAAATATAAAATGATCTAATCGGGTCTCTGTTTGCCCTACCCTAGAAGTTTAATAGTGCATTTTACTCGCCATTTCTCGCGCTTTGAGATGCCGCTTAGCCCAATACGCTATCTGAAATATCAGCGACGTAAATTGAACAAATCTGAGAGAATTTCGCTGAATTCTTAAATTAACCATAATATAAAATGATCTTATCGGGTCTCTGTTTGCACTACCCTAGAAGTTTAATAGTGCATTTTACTCGACATTTCTTGCGCTTTGAGATGCCGCTTAGTCCAATACGCTATCTGAAATATCAGCGACGTAAATTGAACAAATGTGAGAGAATTTCGCTGAATTCTTATATTAACCAAAATATAAAATGATCTAATCGGGTCTCTGATTGCCCTATCATAGAAGTTTAGTAGTGCATTTTACTCGCCCTTCCACGCGCTTTGAGATACCGCCTAGCCCAGTACGCTATCTGAAATAGGAGCGACGTAAGTTGAACAAATGTGATAGAATTACGCTGAATTCTTATATTAACCGTAATATAAAATGATATAACCGGATCACTGTTTGCCCTACCCTAGAAGTTTAACAGTGCATTTTACTCGTCATTTCATGCGCTTTGAGATGCCGCATAGCCCAATACGCTATCTGAAATAGGAACGACGTAAATTGAACAAACGTGATAGAATTTTTCTGAATTCTTAAATTAACCATAATATAAAATGATCTAATCGGGTCTCCGTTTGCCCTACCCTTGAAGTTTAATAGTGCATTTTACTCGCCATTCCACGCGCTTTAAGATGCCGCCTAGCCCAGTACGCTATCTGAAATTGGAGCGACGTAACTTGAACAAATGTGATAGAATTACGCTGAATTCTTATATTAACCATAACATAAAATGATCTAATCGGGACTCTGTTTGCCTTATCCTAGAAGTTTAATAGTGCATTATACTCGCCATTTCATGCGCTATTAGATGCCGCTTAGCCCAGGACGCTATCTGAAATAGGAACGACGTAAATTGAACAAATGTGATAGAATTTTGCTGAATTCTTAAATTAACCATAGTATAAAATGATCTAATCGGGTCTCTGTTTGCCCTACCCTAGAAGTTTAATAGTGCATTTCACTCGTCATTTCATGCGCTTTGAGATGCCGCTTAGCCCAATACGCTATCTGAAATAGCAGCGACGGAAATTAAACAAATGTGATAGAATGTCCCTGAAATCTTATATTAAACAAAATGTAAAATGATCTAATCGGGTCTCCGATTGCCCTATCATAGAAGTTTAATAGTGCATTTTACTCGCCTTTCCACGCGCTTTAAGATGCCGCCTAGCCCAGTACGCTATCTGAAATAGGAGCGACGTAAATTGAACAAATGTGATAGAATTTCCCTGAAATCTTATATTAAACAAAATATAAAATGATCTAATCGGGTCTCTGATTGCCCTAGCATAGAAGTTTAATAGTGCATTTTACTCGCCATTCCGCCCGCTTGAGGATGCCGCCTAGCCCAGTACGCTATCTGAAATAGGAGCGACGTAAATTGAACAAATGTGATAGAATTTTGCTGAATTCTTAAATTAACCATAATATAAAATGATCTAATCGGGTCTCTGTTTGCCCTACCCTAGAAGTTTAATAGTGCATTTTACTCGTCACTTCATGCGCTTTGAGATGCCGCTAAGCACAATAAGCTATCTGTAATAGGAGCGACGTAAATTGAGCAAATGTGATAGAATTTCGCTGAATTCTTTTATTAACCAAAATGTAAAATGATCTAATCGGGTCTCTGTTCGCCCTCGCCTAGAAGTTTAATAGTGCATTTTATTCGCCATTTCTTGCGCTTTGAGATGCCGCTTAGCCCAATACGCTATCTGAAATAGGAGCGACGTAAATTGAACAAATGTGATAGAATTTTGCTGAATTCTTAAATTAACCATAATATAAAATGATCTAATCGGGTCTCTGTTTGCCCTACCCTAGAAGTTTAGTAGTGCATTTTACTCGCCGTTCCACGCGCTTTAAGATGCCGCCTAGCCCTGTACGCTATCTGAAATAGGAGCGACGTAAATTGAACAAATGTGACAGAATTTCGGTGAATTCTTAAATTAACCATAATATAAAATGGTATAATCGGGTCTCTGTTTGCCCTACCCTAGAAGTTTAATAGTGCATTTTAATCGCAATTTCATGGGCTTTGAGATGCCGCTTAGCCCAATACGCTATCTGAAATAGGAGCGACGTAAATTGAACAAATGTGACAGAATTTCGGTGAATTGTTAAATTAACCATAATATAAAATGGTCTAATCGGGTCTCTGTTTGCCCTACCCTAGAAGTTTAATAGTGCATTTTACTCGCCATTTCATGCGCTTTCAGATGCCGCTAATCCCAATAAGCTATCTGAAATACGAGCGACGTAAATTGAGCAAATGTGACAGAATTTCCCTGAAATCTTATATTAAACAAAATATAAAATGATCTAATCGGGTCTCTGATTGCCCTATCATAGAAGTTTAATAGTGCATTTTACTCGCCATTCAACGCGCTTTAAGATGCCGCCTAGCCCAGTACGCTATCTGAAATAGGAGCTACGTAAGTTGAACAAATGTGACAGAATTACGCTGAATTCTTATATTAACCTTAATGTAAAATGATCTAATCTGGTCTCTGTTCACCCTACCCTAGAAGTTTAATAGTGCATTTCACTCGTCATTTCATGCGCTTTGAGATGCCGCTTAGCCCAATAAGCTATCTGAAATAGGAGCGACGCAAATTGAACAAATGTGATAGAATTTCGCTGAATTCTTATATTAACCAAAATATAAATTGATCTAATCGGGTCTCTGATTGCCCTATCATAGAAGTTTAATAGTGCATTTTACTCGCCATTCCGCGCGCTTTAAGATACCGCCTAGCCCAGTATGCTATCTGAAATAGGAACTACGTAAATTGAACAAATGTGATAGAATTTCGCTGAATTCTTATATTAACCGTAATATAAAATGATCTATTCGGGTTTCTGTTCGCCCTACCCCAGAAGTTTAATAGATCATTTCACTCGTCAATCCATGCGCTTTGAGATGCCGCTTAGCCCAATACGCTATTTGAAATAGGAGCGACGTAAATTGAGCAAATGTGATAGAATTTCGCTGAATTCTTATATTAACCAAAATACAAAATGATCTAATCGGGTCTCTGATTGCCCTATCATAGAAGTTTGATAGTGCATTTTACTCGCCATTCCACGCGCTTTAAGATGTCGCCTAGCCCAGGACGCTATCTGAAATAGGAGCTACGTAAGTTGAACAAATGTGACAGAGTTACGCTGAATTCTTATATTAACCGCAATATAAAATGATCTAATCGGGTCTCTGTTTGCCTTATCCTAGAAGTTTAATAGTGCATTTTACTCGCCATTTCATGCGCTTTGAGGTGCCGCTTAGCCCAAGACGGTATCTGAAATAGGAGCGACGTAAATTGAACAAATGTGATAGAATTTCGCTGAATTCTAATATTAACCAAAATATGAAATGATCTAATCGTGTCTCTGTTTGCCCTACCCTAGAAGTTTAATAGTGCATTTTACTCGCCATGTCTTGCGCTTTGAGATGCCGCTAAGCCCAATAAGCTATCTGAAATAGGAGCGACGTAAATTGAACAAATGTGACAGAATTTCCCTGAAATCTTATATTAAACAAAATATAAAATGATCTAATCGGGTCTCTGATTGCCCTATCATAGAAGTTTAATAGTGCATTTTACTCGCCATTCAACGCGCTTTAAGATGCCGCCTAGCCCAGTACGCTATCTGAAATAGGAGCTACGTAAGTTGAACAAATGTGACAGAATTACGCTGAATTCTTATATTAACCTTAATGTAAAATGATCTAATCTGGTCTCTGTTCACCCTACCTTAGAAGTTTAATAGTGCATTTCACTCGTCATTTCATGCGCTTTGAGATGCCGCTTAGCCCAATAAGCTATCTGAAATAGGAGCGACGCAAATTGAACAAATGTGATAGAATTTCGCTGAATTCTTATATTAACCAAAATATAAAATGATCTAATCGGGTCTCTGATTGCCCTATCATAGAAGTATAATAGTGCATTTTACTCGCCATTCCACGCGCTTTAAGATGCCGCCTAGCCCAGGACGCTATCTGAAATAGCAGCTACGTAAGTTGAACAAATGTGACAGAGTTACGCTGAATTCTTATATTAACCGCAATATAAAATGATCTAATCGGGTCTCTGATAGCCCTATCATAGAAGTTTAATAGTGCATTTTACTCGCCATTCCACGCGCTTTAAGATGCCGCCTAGCCCAGTACGCTATCTGAAAGAGGAGCCACGTAAGTTGAACAAATGTGATAGAATTACGCTGAATTCTTATATTAACCGTAATATAAAATGATCTAATCGGGTCTTTGTTTGCCTTATCCTAGAAGTGTAATAGTGCATGTTACTCGCCATTTCATGCGCATTGAGATGCCGCTTAGCCCAATACGCTATCTGAAATAGGAGCGACGTAAATTGAACAAATGTGATAGAATTTCGCTGAATTCTTATATTAACCGTAATATAAAATGATCTATTCGAGTTTCTGTTCGCCCTACCCCAGAAGTTTAATAGAGCATTTCACTCGTCAATCCATTCGCTTTGAGATGCCGCGTAGCCCAATACGCTATCTGAAATAGGAGCGACGTAAATTGAACAAATGTAATAGAATTTCGCTGAATTCTTATATTAACCAAAATATAAAATGATCTAACCGGGTCTCTGATTGCCCTATCATAGAAGTTTAATAGTGCATTTTACTCGCCATTCCACGCGCTTTAAGATGCCGCCTATCCGAGTACGCTATTTGAAATAGGAGCGACGTAAATTTAACAAATGTGATAGAATTACGTTGAATTCTTATATTAACCGTAATATAAAATGATCTAATCGGGTCTCTGTTTGCCTTACCCTATAAGTTTAATAGTGCATTTCACTCGTCATTTCATGCGCTTTGAGATGCCGCTTAGCCCAATAAGCTATCTGAAATAGGAGCGACGTAAATTGAACAAATGTGATAGAATTTCGCTGAATTCTTAAATTAACCATAATATAAAATGATCTAATGGGGTCTCTGTTTGCCCTACCCTAGAAGTTTAATAGTGCAGTTTACTCGTTATTTCATGCGCTTTGAGATGCCGCTTAGCACAATACGCTATCTGAAATAGGAGCGATGTAAATTGATCAAATGTGATAGAATTTCGCTGAATTCTTTTATTAACCATAACCTAAAATGATCTAATCGGGTCTCTGTTTGCCCTACCCTAGAAGTTTTATAGTGCATTTTACTCGCCATTTCTCGCGCTTTGAGATGCCGCTTAGCCCAATACGCTATCTGAAATATCAGCGACGTAAATTGAACAAATGTGAGAGAATTTCGCTGAATTCTTAAATTAACCATAATATAAAATGATCTTATCGGGTCTCTGTTTGCACTACCCTAGAAGTTTAATAGTGCATTTTACTCGACATTTCTTGCGCTTTGAGATGCCGCTTAGTCCAATACGCTATCTGAAATATCAGCGACGTAAATTGAACAAATGTGAGAGAATTTCGCTGAATTCTTATATTAACCAAAATATAAAATGATCTAATCGGGTCTCTGATTGCCTTACCCTATAAGTTTAATAGTGCATTTCACTCGCCATTTCATGCGCTTTGAGATGCCGCTTAGCCCAATACGGTATCTGAAATAGGAGCGACGTAAATTGAACAAATGTGATAGAATTTCGCTGAATTCTAATATTAACCAAAATATGAAATGATCTAATCGTGTCTCTGTTTGCCCTACCCTAGAAGTTTAATAGTGCATTTTACTCGCCATGTCTTGCGCTTTGAGATGCAGCTTACCCCAATACGCTATCTGAAATAGGAGCGACGTAAATTGAACAAATGTGACAGAATTTCGCTGAATTCTTATATTAACCAAAACATAAAATGATCTAATCGGGTCTCTGATTGCCCTATCATAGAAGTATAATAGTGCATTTTACTCGCCATTCCACGCGCTTTAAGATGCCGCCTAGCCCAGGACGCTATCTGAAATAGGAGCTACGTAAGTTGAACAAATGTGACAGAGTTACGCTGAATTCTTATATTAACCGCAATATAAAATGATCTAATCGGGTCTCTGATAGCCCTATCATAGAAGTTTAATAGTGCATTTTACTCGCCATTCCACGCGCTTTAAGATGCCGCCTAGCCCAGTACGCTATCTGAAAGAGGAGCGACGTAAGTTGAACAAATGTGATAGAATTACGCTGAATTCTTATATTAACCGTAATATAAAATGATCTAATCGGGTCTTTGTTTGCCTTATCCTAGAAGTGTAATAGTTCATGTTACTCGCCATTTCATGCGCATTGAGATGCCGCTTAGCCCAATACGCTATCTGAAATAGGAGCTACGTAAATTGAACAAATGTGATAGAATTACGCTGAATTCTTATATTAACCGTAATATAAAATGATCTATTCGGGTTTCTGTTCGCCCTACCCCAGAAGTTTAATAGAGCATTTCACTCGTCAATCCATTCGCTTTGAGATGCCGCGTAGCCCAATACGCTATCTGAAATAGGAGCGACGTAAATTGAACAAATGTAATAGAATTTCGCTGAATTCTTATATTAACCAAAATATGAAATGATCTAATCGGGTCTCTGATTGCCCTATCATAGAAGTTTAATAGTGCATTTTACTCGCCATTCCACGCGCTTTAAGATGCCGCCTATCCGAGTACGCTATTTGAAATAGGAGCGACGTAAATTGAACAAATGTGATAGAATTTCCCTGAATTCTTATATTAACCTTAATGTAAAATGATCTAATCGGGTCTCTGTCGCCCTACCCTAGAAGTTTAATAGTGCATTTCACTCGTCATTTCATGCGCTTTGAGTTGCCGCTTAGCCCAATACGCTATCTGAAATAGGAGCGACGTAAATTGAACAATTGTGATAGAATTTCGCTGAATTTTTATATTAACCAAAATATAAAATGATCTAATCGGGTCTCTGATTGCCCTATCATAGAAGTTTAATATTGCATTTTACTCGCCATTCCACGCGCTTTAAGATGCCGCCTAGCTCAGTACGCTATCTGAAATAGGAGCGACGAAAGTTGAACAAATGTGATAGAATTACGTTGAATTCTTATATTAACCGTAATATAAAATGATCTAATCGGGTCTCTGTTTGCCTTACCCTATAAGTTTAATAGTGCATTTCACTCGTCATTTCATGCGCTTTGAGATGCCACTTAGCCCAATAAGCTATCTGAAATAGGAGCGACGTAAATTGAACAAATGTGATAGAATTTCGCTGAATTCTTAAATTAACCATAATATAAAATGATCTAATGGGGTCTCTGTTTGCCCTACCCTAGAAGTTTAATAGTGCATTATACTCGTTATTTCATGCGCTTTGAGATGCCGCTTAGCACAATACGCTATCTGAAATAGGAGCGATGTAAATTGATCAAATGTGATAGAATTTCGCTGAATTCTTTTATTAACCATAACGTAAAATGATCTAATCGGGTCTCTGTTTGCCCTACCCTAGAAGTTTAATAGTGCATTTTACTCGCCATTTCTCGCGCTTTGAGATGCCGCTTAGCCCAATACGCTATCTGAAATATCAGCGACGAAAGTTGAACAAATGTGATAGAATTACGTTGAATTCTTATATTAACCGTAATATAAAATGATCTAATCGGGTCTCTGTTTGCCTTACCCTATAAGTTTAATAGTGCATTTTACTCGCCATTTCATGCGCTTTGAGATGCCGCTTAGCCCAATACGGTATCTGAAATAGCAGCGACGTAAATTGAACATATGTGATAGAATTTCGCTGAATTCTAATATTAACCAAAATATGAAATGATCTAATCGTGTCTCTGTTTGCCCTACCCTAGAAGTTTAATAGTGCATTTTACTCGCCATGTCTTGCGCTTTGAGATGCAGCTTACCCCAATACGCTATCTGAAATAGGAGCGACGTGAATTGAACAAATGTGACAGAATTTCGCTGAATTCTTATATTAACCAAAACATAAAATGATCTAATCGGGTCTCTGATTGCCCTATCATAGAAGTATAATAGTGCATTTTACTCGCCATTCCACGCGCTTTAAGATGCCGCCAAGCCCAGGACGCTATCTGAAATAGGAGCTACGTAAGTTGAACAAATGTGACAGAGTTACGCTGAATTCTTATATTAACCGCAATATAAAATGATCTAATCGGGTCTCTGTTTGCCCTATCCTAGAAGTTTAATAGTGCATTTTACTCGCCATTTCATGCGCTTTGAGATGCCGCTTAGCCCAGTACGCTATCTGAAATAGGAGCGACGTAAATTGAACAAATGTGATAGAATTTCGCTGAATTCTTATATTAACCAAAATATAAAATGATCTAATCGGGTCTCTGATAGCCCTATCATAGAAGTTTAATAGTGCATTTTACTCGCCATTCCACGCGCTTTAAGATGCCGCCTAGCCCAGTACGCTATCTGAAAGAGGAGCGACGTAAGTTGAACAAATGTGATAGAATTACGCTGAATTCTTTTATTAACCATAACGTAAAATGATCTAATCGGGTCTCTGTTTGCCCTACCCTAGAAGTTTAATAGTGCATTTTACTCGCCATTTCATGCGCTTTGAGATGCCGCTTAGCCCAATACGCTATCTGAAATATCAGCGACGTAAATTGAACATATGTGATAGAATTTCGCTGAATTCTAATATTAACCAAAATATGAAATGATCTAATCGTGTCTCTGTTTGCCCTACCCTAGAAGTTTAATAGTGCATTTTACTCGCCATGTCTTGCGCTTTGAGATGCAGCTTACCCCAATACGCTATCTGAAATAGGAGCGACGTGAATTGAACAAATGTGACAGAATTTCGCTGAATTCTTATATTAACCAAAACATAAAATGATCTAATCGGGTCTCTGATTGCCCTATCATAGAAGTATAATAGTGCATTTTACTCGCCATTCCACGCGCTTTAAGATGCCGCCAAGCCCAGGACGCTATCTGAAATAGGAGCTACGTAAGTTGAACAAATGTGACAGAGTTACGCTGAATTCTTATATTAACCGCAATATAAAATGATCTAATCGGGTCTCTGTTTGCCCTATCCTAGAAGTTTAATAGTGCATTTTACTCGCCATTTCATGCGCTTTGAGATGCCGCTTAGCCCAGTACGCTATCTGAAATAGGAGCGACGTAAATTGAACAAATGTGATAGAATTTCGCTGAATTCTTATATTAACCAAAATATAAAATGATCTAATCGGGTCTCTGATAGCCCTATCATAGAAGTTTAATAGTGCATTTTACTCGCCATTCCACGCGCTTTAAGATGCCGCCTAGCCCAGTACGCTATCTGAAAGAGGAGCGACGTAAGTTGAACAAATGTGATAGAATTACGCTGAATTCTTATATTAACCGTAATATAAAATGATCTAATCGGGTCTTTGTTTGCCTTATCCTAGAAGTGTAATAGTGCATGTTATTCGCCATTTCATGCGCACTGAGATGCCGCTTAGCCCAATACGCTATCTGAAATAGGAGCGACGTAAATTGAACAAATGTGATAGAATTTCGCTGAATTCTTATATTAACCGTAATATAAAACGATCTATTCGGGTTTCTGTTCGCCCTACCCCAGAAGTTTAATCGAGCATTTCACTCGTCAATCCATTCGCTTTGAGATGCCGCGTAGCCCAATACGCTATCTGAAATAGGAGCGACGTAAATTGAACAAATGTAATAGAATTTCGCTGAATTCTTATATTAACCAAAATATAAAATGATCTAATCGGGTCTCTGATTGCCCTATCATAGAAGTTTAATAGTGCATTTTACTCGCCATTCCACGCGCTTTAAGATGCCGCCTATCCGAGTACGCTATTTGAAATAGGAGCGACGTAAATTGAACAAATGTGATAGAATTTCCCTGAATTCTTATATTAACCTTAATGTAAAATGATCTAATCGGGTCTCTGTTCGCCCTACCCTAGAAGCTTAATAGTGCATTTCACTCGTCATTTCATGCGCTTTGAGTTGCCGCTTAGCCCAAAACGCTATCTGAAATAGGAGCGACGCTAATTGAACAATTGTGATAGAATTTCGCTGAATTTTTATATTAACCAAAATATAAAATGATCTAATCGGGTCTCTGATTGCCCTATCATAGAAGTTTAATATTGCATTTTACTCGCCATTCCACGCGCTTTAAGATGCCGCCTAGCTCAGTACGCTATCTGAAATAGGAGCGACGAAAGTTGAACAAATGTGATAGAATTACGTTGAATTCTTATATTAACCGTAATATAAAATGATCTAATCGGGTCTCTGTTTGCCTTACCCTATAAGTTTAATAGTGCATTTCACTCGTCATTTCATGCGCTTTGAGATGCCGCTTAGCCCAATAAGCTATATGAAATAGGAGCGACGTAAATTGAACAAATGTGATAGAATTTCGCTGAATTCTTATATTAACCAAAATATAAAATGATCTAATCGAGTCTCTGATTGCCCTATCATAGAAGTTTAATAGTGAATTTTACTCGCCATTCCACGCGCTTTAAGATGCCGCATAGCCCAGTACGCTATCTGAAATAGGAACGACGTAAATTGAACTAATGTGATAGAATTTTGCTGAATTCTTAAGTTAACCATAATATAAAATGATCTAATCGGGTCTCTGATTGCCCTACCCTAGAAGTTTACTAGTGCATTTTACTCGCCATTTCATGCGCTTTGAGATGCCGCTTAGCCCAATACGCTATCTGAAATAGGAGCGACGTAAATTGAACAAATGTGATAGAATTTCGCTGAATTCTTATATTAACCAAAATATAAAATGATCTAATCGGGTCTCTGATGGCGCTATCATAGAAGTTTAATAGTGAATTTTACTCGCCATTCCACGCGCTTTAAGATGCCGCTTAGCCCAATACGCTATCTGCAATAGGAGCGACGTAAATTGAACAAATGTGATAGAATTTCGCTGAATTCTTAATTTATCCATAATATAAAATGATCTAATCGGGTCTCTGTTTGCACTACCCTAGAAGTTTAACAGTGCATTTTACTCGCCATTTCATGCGCTTTGAGATGCCGCTTAGCCCAATACGCTATCTGAAATAGGAGCGACGTAAATTGAACAAATGTGATAGAATTTCGCTGAATTCTTAAATTAACCATAATATAAAATGATCTAATGGGGTCTCTGTTTGCCCTACCCTAGAAGTTTAATAGTGCATTTTACTCGTTATTTCATGCGCTTTGAGATGCCGCTTAGCACAATAGGCTATCTGAAATAGGAGCGATGTAAATTGATCAAATGTGATAGAATTTCGCTGAATTCTTTTATTAACCATAACGTAAAATGATCTAATCGGGTCTCTGTTCGCCCTAGCGTAGAAGCTTAATTGTGCATTTTATTCGTCATTTCATGCGCTTTGAGATGCCGCTTAACCCAATACGCTATCTGAAATAGGAGCAACGTAAATTGAACAAATGTGATAGAATTTCGCTGAATTCTTATATTAACCAAAATATAAAATGATCTAATCGGGTCTCTGTTTGCCCTACCCTAGAAGTTTAATAGTGCATTTTACTCGCCATTTCTCGCGCTTTGAGATGGCGCTTAGCCGAATACGCTATCTGAAATATCAGCGACGTAAATTGAACAAATGTGAGAGAATTTCGCTGAATTCTTAAATTAACCATAATATAAAATCATCTTATCGGGTCTCTGTTTGCACTACCCTAGAAGTTTAATAGTGCATTTTACTCGACATTTCTTGCGCTTTGAGATGCCGCTTAGTCCAATACGCTATCTGAAATATCAGCGACGTAAATTGAACAAATGTGAGAGAATTTCGCTGAATTCTTATATTAACCAAAATATAAAATGATCTAATCGGGTCTCTGATTGCCCTATCATAGAAGTTTAGTAGTGCATTTTACTCGCCCTTCCACGCGCTTTGAGATACCGCCTAGCCCAGTACGCTATCTGAAATAGGAGCAACGTAAGTTGAACAAATGTGATAGAATTACGCTGAATTCTTATATTAACCGTAATATAAAATGATCTAATCGGGTCTCTGTTTGCCCTACCCTAGAAGTTTAACAGTGCATTTTACTCGTTATTTCATGCGCTTTGAGATGCCGCATAGCCCAATACGCTATCTGAAATCGGAACGACGTAAATTGAACAAATGTGTTAGAATTTCGCTGAATTATTATGTTAACCAAAATATAAAATAATCTAATCGGGTCTCTGATTTCCCTATCATAGAAGATTAACAGTGCATTTGACTCGCCATTTCATGCGCTTTGAGATGCCGCCTAGCCCAGTACGCTATCTGAAATAGGAGCGACGTATGTTGAACAAATGTGATAGAATTTCCCTGAATTCTTATATTAACCTTAATGTAAAATGATCTAATCGGGTCTCTGTTTGCACTACCCTAGAAGTTTAATAGTGCATTTTATTCGACATTTCTTGCGCTTTGAGATGCCGCTTAGTCCAATACGCTATCTGAAATACCAGCGACGTAAATTGAACAAATGTGAGAGAATTTCGCTGAATTCTTATATTACCCAAAATATAAAATGATCTAATCGGGTCTCTGATTGCCCTATCATAGAAGTTTAGTAGTGCATTTTACTCGCCCTTCCACGCGCTTTGAGATGCCGCATAGCCCAGTACGCTATCTGAAATAGGAACGACGTAAATTGAACTAATGTGATAGAATTTTGCTGAATTCTTAAATTAACCATGATATAAAATGATCTAATCGGGTCTCTGTTTGCCCTACCCTAGAAGTTTAACAGTGCATTTTACTCGTCATTTCATGCGCTTTGAGATGCCGCATAGCCCAATACGCTATCTGAAATAGGAACGACGTAAATTGAACAAATGTGATAGAATTTTTCTGAATTCTTAAATTAACCATAATATAAAATGATATAATCGGGTCTCTGTTTGCCCTACCCTTGAAGTTTAATAGTGCATTTTACTCGCCATTCGACGCGCTTTAAGATGCCGCCTAGCACAGTACGCTATCTGAAATAGGAGCGACGTAAATGGAACAAATGTGTTAGAATTTCGCTGAATTATTATATTAACCAAAATATAAAATAATCTAATCGGGCCTCTGATTTCCCTATCATAGAAGTTTAACAGTGCATTTGACTCGCCATTTCATGCGCTTTGAGATGCCGCTTAGCCCAATACGCTATCTGAAATAGGGGCGACGTAAATTGAACAAATGTGATAGAATTACTCTGAATTCTTATATTAACCGTAATATAAAATGATCTAATCGGGTCTCTGTTTGCCTTACCCTAGAAGTTTAATAGTGCATTTTACTCGCCATTTCATGCGCTTTGTGATGCCGCTTAGCCCAATACGCTATCTGAAATAGGAGCGACGTAAATTGAACAAATGTGATAGAATTTCGCTGAATTCTTAAATTAACCATAATATAAAATGATCTAATGGGGTCTCTGATTGCCCTACCCTAGAAGATTAATAGTGCATTTCACTCGCCATTTCATGCGCTTTGAGGTGCCGCTTAGCCCAATAAGCTATCTGAAATAGGAGCGACGCAAATTGAACAAATGTGATAGAATTTCGCTGAATTCTTATATTAACCAAAATATAAAATGATCTAATCGGGTCTCTGATTGCCCTATCATAGAAGTTTAATAGTGCATTTTACTCGCCATTCCACGCGCTTTAAGATTCCGCCTAGCCCAGTTCGCTATCTGAAATAGGAGCGACGTATGTTAAACAAATGTGATAGAATTTCCCTGAATTCTTATATTAACCTTAATGTAAAATGATCTAATCGGGTCTCTGTTTGCCCTACCCTAGAAGTTTAATAGTGCATTGCACTCGTCATTTCATGCGCTTTGCGATGCCGCTTAGCCCAATAAGCTATCTGAAATAGGAGCGACGTAAATTGAACAAATGTGATAGAATTTCGCTGAATTCTTATATTAACCAAAATATAACATGATCTAATCGGGTCTCTGATTGCCCTATCATAGAAGTTTAATAGTGAATTTTACTCGCCATTCCACGCGCTTTAAGATGCCGCATAGCCCAGTACGCTATCTGAAATAGGAACGACGTAAATTGAACTAATGTGATAGAATTTTGCTGAATTCTTAAATTAACCATAATATAAAATGATCTAATCGGGTCTCTGATTGCCCTACCCTAGAAGTTTACTAGTTCATTTTACTCGCCATTTCATGCGCTTTGAGATGCCGCTTAGCCCAATACGCTATCTGAAATAGGAGCGACGTAAATTGAACAAATGTGATAGAATTTCGCTGAATTCTTAAATTTACCATAATATAAAATGATCTAATGGGGTCTCTGTTTGCCCTACCCTAGAAGTTTAATAGTGCATTTTACTCGTTATTTCATGCGCTTTGTGACGCCGCTTAGCACAATACGCTATCTGAAATATGAGCGATGTAAATTGATCAAATGTGATAGAATTTCGCTGAATTCTTTTATTAACCATAACGTAAAATGATCTAATCAGGTCTCTGTTCGCCCTAGCGTAGAAGCTTAATTGTGCATTTTATTCGTCATTTCATGCGCTTTGAGATGCCGCTTAGCCCAATACGCTATCTGAAATAGGAGCGACGTAAATTGAACAAATGTGATAGAATTTCGCTAAATTCTTATATTAACCAAAATATAAAATGATCTAATCGGGTCTCTGTTTGCCCTACCCTAGAAGTTTAATAGTGCATTTTACTCGCCATTTCTCGCGCTTTGAGATGCCGCTTAGCCCAATACGCTATCTGAAATATCAGCGACGTAAATTGAACAAATGTGAGAGAATTTCGCTGAATTCTTAAATTAACCATAATATAAAATGATCTTATCGGGTCACTGTTTGCACTACCCTAGAAGTTTAATAGTGCATTTTACTCGACATTTCTTGCGCTTTGAGATGCCGCTTAGTCCAATACGCTATCTGAAATAGGAGCGACGTAAATTGAATAAATGTGATAGAATTTCGCTGAATTCTTATATTAACCAAAATATAAATGATCTAATCGGATCTCTGATTGCCCTATCATAGAAGTTTAATAGTGCATTTTACTCGCCATTCCATGCGTTTTAAGGTGCCGCCTAGCCCAGTACGCTATCTGAAATAGGAGCGACGTAAACTGAACAAATGTGATAGAATTTTGCTGAATTCTTAAATTAACCATAATATAAAATGATCTAGTCGGGTCTCTGATTGCCCTACTCTAGAAGTTTAATAGTGCATTTTACTCGCCATTTCATGCGCTTTGAGATGCCGTTTAGCCCAATACGCTATCTGAAATAGGAGCGACGTAAATTGAACAAATGTGATAGAATTTCGCTGAATTCTTATATTAACCAAAATATAAAATGATCTAATCGGGTCTCTGTTTGCCCCATCATAGAAGTTTAATAGTGCATTTTACCCGCCATTCCACGCGCTTTAAGATGCCGCCTAGCCCAGTACGCTATCTGAAATAGGAGCTACGTAAGTTGAACAAATGTGTCAGAGTTACGCTGAATTCTTATATTAACCGCAATATAAAATGATCTAATCGGGTCTCTGTTTGCCTTATCCTAGAAGTTTAATAGTGCATTTTACTCGCCATTTCATGCGCTTTGAGATGCCGCTTAGCCCAATACGCTGTCTGAAATAGGAGCCACGTAAGTTGAACAAATGTGATAGAATTTCGCTGAATTCTTATATTTACCGTAATATAAAATGATCTAATCGGTTCTCTGATTGCCCTACCATAGAAGTTTAATAGTGCATTTCACTCGTCATTTCATGCGCTTTGAGATGCCGCTTAGCCCAATAAGGTATCTGAAATAGGAGCGACGTAAATTGACCAAATGCGATAGAATTTCGCTGAATTCTTATATTGACCAAAATATAAAATGATCTAATCGGGTCTCTGATTGCCCTATCATAGAAGTTTAATAGTGCATTTTACTCGCCATTTCTTGCGCTTTGAGATGCCGCTTAGCCCAGTACGCTATCTGAAATAGGAGCGACGTAAATTGAACAAATATGAGAGAATTTCGCTGAATTATTATATTAACCAAAATATAAAATAATCTAACCGGGTCTCTGATTGCCCTATCATAGAAGTTTAAAAGTGCATTTCTCTCGTCATTTCATGCGCTTTGAGATGCCGCTTAGCCCAATACGCTATCTGAAATAGGAGCGACGTAAATTGAACAAATGTGATAGAATTTCCATGAAATCTTATATTAAACAAAATATAAAATGATCTAAACGGGACTCTGATTGCCCTATCATAGAAGTTTAGTAGTGCATTTTACTCGCCCTTCCACGCGCTTTAAGATGCCGCCTAGCCCAGTACACTATCTGCAATAGGAGCGACGTATGTTGAACAAATGTGATATAATTACTCTGAATTCTTATATTAACCGTAATATTAAATGATCTAATCGGGTCTCGGTTTGCCTTACCCTAGAAGTTTAATAGTGCGTTTTAATCGCCATTTCATGCGCTTTGAGATGCCGCTTAGCCCAATACGCTATCTGCAACATGAGCGACGTAAATTGAACAAATGTGATAGAATTTCGCTGAATTCTTAAATTAACCATAATATAAAATGTTCTAATCAGGTCTCTGTTTGCCCTACCCTAGAAGTTTAATAGTACATTTTACTCGCCATTTCTTGCGCTTTGAGATGCCGCTTAGCCCAATACGCTATCTGAAATATCAGCGACGTAAATTGAACAAATGTGAGAGAATCTCGCTGAATTCTTATATTAACCTTAATATAAAATGATCTAATCGGGTCTCTGTTTGCCCTACCCTAGAAGTTTAATAGTGCATTTCACTCGTCATTTCATGCGCTTTGCGATGCCGCTTAGCCCAATAAGCTATCTGAAATAGGAGCTACGTAAATTGAACAAATGTGATAGAATTTCGCTGAATTCTTATATTAACCAAAATATAAAATGATCTAATCGGGTCTCTGTTCGCCCTAGCGTAGAAGCTTAATTGTGCATTTTATTCGTCATTTCATGCGCTTTGAGATGCCGCTTAGCCCAATACGCTATCTGCAATAGGAGCGACGTATGTTGAACAAATGTGATAGAATATCCCTGAATTCTTATATTAACCTTAATGTAAAATGATCTAATCGGGTCTCTGTTTGCCCTACCCCAGAAGTTTAATAGTGCATTTCACTCGTCATTTCATGCGCTTTGCGATGCCGCTTAGCCCAATAAGCTATCTGAAATAGGAGCGACGTAAATTGAACAAATGTGATAGAATTTCGCTGAATTCTTATATTAACCAAAATATAAAATGATCTAGTCGGGTCTCTGATTGCCCTATCATAGAAGTTTAATAGTGCATTTTACTCGCCATTCCACGCGCTTTAAGGTGCCGCCTAGCCCAGTACGCTATCTGAAATAGGAGCGACGTAAGTTGAACAAATGTGATAGAATTTTGCTGAATTCTTAAATTAACCATAATGTAAAATGATCGAATCGGGTCTCTGATTGCCCTACCCTAGAAGTTTAATAGTTCATTTTACTCGCCATGTCTTGCGCTTTGAGATGCCGCTTGGCCCAATACGCTATCTGAAATATCAGCGACGTAAATTGAACAAATGTGAGAGAATCTCGCTGAATTCTTATATTAACCAAAATATAAAATGATCTAATCGGGTCTATGATTGCCCTATCATAGAGGTTTAAAAGTGCATTTTACTCGCCATTCCACGCGCTTTAAGATGCCGCCTAGCCCAGTACGCTATCTGAAATAGGAGCGACGTAAATTGAACAAATGTGATAGAATTTCGCTGAATTCTTATATTAACCGTAATATAAAATGATCTAATCGGGTCCCTGTTTGCCCTACCCTAGAAGTGTAATAGTGCATTTTACTCGTCATTTCATGCGCTTCGAGATGCCGCATAGCCCAATACGCTATCTGACATAGGAGCGACGTAAATTGAACAAATGTGATAGAATTTCGCTGAATTCTTAAATTAACCATAATATAAAATGATCTAATGGGGTCTCTGATTGCCCTACCCTAGAAGATTAATAGTGCATTTCACTCGCCATTTCATGCGCTTTGAGATGCCGCTTAGCCCAATACGCTATCTGACATAGGAGCGACGTAAATTGAACAAATGTGATAGAATTTCGCTGAATTCTTAAATTAACCATAATATAAAATGATCTAATCGGGTCTCTGTTCGCCCTACCCTAGAAGATTAATAGTGCATTTCACTCGTCATTTCATGCGCTTTGAGATGCCGCTGAGCCCAATACGCTATCTGAAATAGGAGCCACGTAAATTGAACGAATGTGATAGAATTTTTCTGAATTCTTAAATAAACCATAATATGAAATGATCTAATCGGGTCTCTGTTTGCCTTACCCTAGAAGTTTAACAGTGCATTTTACTCGCTATTTCATGCGCTTTGAGATGCCGCTTAGCCCAATATGCTATCTGAAATAGGAGCGACGTAAATTGAACAAATGTGATAGAATTTTGCCGAATTCTTAAATTAACCATAATATAAAATGATGTAATCGGCTCTCTGTTCGCCCTACCCAAGAAGTTTAATAGTGCATTTCACTCGTCAGTTCATGCGCTTTGCGATGCCGCTTAGCCCAATATGCTACCTGAAATAGGAGCGACGTAAATTGAACAAATGTGATAGAATTTCGCTGAATTCTTATATTCACCAAAATATAAAATGATCTAATCGGGTCTCTGATTGCCCTATCATAGAAGATTAATAGTGCAGTTTACTCTCCACTCCACGCGCTTTAAGATGCCGCCTAGCCCAGTACGCTATCTGAAATAGGAGCGACGTAAATTGAACAAATGTGATAGAATTTTGCTGAATTCTTAAATTAACCATAATATAAAATGATCTAATCGGGTCTCTGTTTGCCTTATCCTAGAAGTTTAATAGTGCATTTTACTCGCCATTTCTTGCGCTTTGAGATGACGCTTAGCACAAGTCGCTATCTGAAATAGGAGCGATGTAAATTGAACAAATGTGATAGAATTTCGCTGAATTCTTATATTAACCTTAATGTAAAATGATCTAATCGGGTCTTTGATCGCCCTACCCTTGAAGTTTAATAGTGCATTTCACTCGTCATTTCATGCGCTTTGAGATGCCGCTTAGCTCAATAAGCTATCTGAAATAGGAGCGACGTAAATTGAACAAATGTGATAGAATTTCGCTGAATTCTTATATTAACCAAAATATGAAATGATCTAATCGGATCTCTGATTGCCCTATCATAGAAGTTTAATAGTGCATTTTACTCGCCATTACACACGCTTTAAGATGCCGCCTAGCCCAGTACGCTATCTGAAATAGGAACGACGTAAATTGAACAAATGTGATAGAATTTCGCTGAATTCTTATATTAACCGTAATATAAAATGATCTAATCGGGTCTCTGTTTGCCTTACCCTAGAAGTTTAATAGTGCATTTTACTCGCCATTTTATGCGCTTTGAGATGCCGCTTAGCCCAATATGCTATCTGATATAGGAGCGACGTAAATTGAACAAATGTGATAGAATTACGCTGAATTCTTATATTAACCAAAATATAAAATGATCTAATCGGGTCTCTGATTGCCCTATCATAGAAGATTAATAGTGCATTTTACTCGCCATTCCACGCGCTTTAAGATGCCGCCTAGCCCAGTATGCTATCTGAAATAGGAACGACGTAAATTGAACAAATGTGATAGAATTTTGCTGTATTCTTAAATTAACCATAATATAAAATGATCTAATCGGGTCTCTGATTGCCCTACCCTAGAAGTTTAATAGTGCATTTTACTCGTCATTTCATGCGCTTTGAGATGCCGCTTAGCCCAAGAAGCTGTCTGAAATAGGAGCGACGTAAATTGAACAAATGTGATAGAAGTTCCCTGAATTCTTAAATTAACCATAATATAAAATGATCTAATGTGGTCTCTGTTTGCCTTACCCTAGAAGTTTAATAGTGCGTTTTACTCGTCATTTCTTGCGCTTTGAGATGCCGCTTAGCACAAGTCGCTATCTGAAATAGGAGCGATGTAAATTGAACAAATGTGGTAGAATTTCGCTGAATTCTTATATTAACCTTAATGTAAATGATCTAATCGGGTCTTTGTTCGCCCTACCCTAGAAGTTTAATAGTGCATTTTACTCGCCACTACATGCGCTTTGAGATGCCGCTTAGCCCAATAAGCTATGTGAAATAGGAGCGACGTAAATTGAACAAATGTGATAGAATTTCGCTGAATTCTTATATTAACCAAAATATAAAATGATCTAATCGGGTCTCTGATTGCCCTATCATAGAATTTTAACAGTGCATCTTACTCGTCACTCCACGCGCTTTAAGATGCCGCCTAGCCCAGTCCGCTATCTGAAATAGGAGCGACGTAAATTGAACAAATGTGATAGAATTTTGCTGAATTCTTAAATTAACCATAATATAAAATGATGTAATCGGGTCTCTGTTCGCCCTACCCAAGAAGTTTAATAGTGCATTTCTCTCGTCATTTCATGCGCTTTGAGATGCCGTTTAGCCCAATAGCTATCTGAAATAGGAGCGACGTAAATTGAACAAATGAGATAGAATTTCGCTGAATTCTTAAATTAACCATAATATAAAGTCATCTAAACTGGTCTCTGTTTGCCCCACCCTAGAAGTTTAATAGTGCATTTTACTCGCCATTTCTTGCGCTTTGAGATGCCGCTTAGCCCAATACGCTATCTGAAATAGGAGCGACGTAAATTGAACAAATGTGATAGAATTTCGCTGAATTCTTATATTAACCAAAATATAAAATGATCTAATCGGGTCTCTGATTGCCCTATCATAGAAGTTTAAGAGTGCATTTTGCTCGCCATTCCACGCGCTTTAAGATGCCGCCTAGCCCAGTATGCTATCTGAAATAGGAGCGACGTAAATTGAACAAATGTGATAGAATTTCGCTGAATTCTTATATTAACCAAAATATGAAATGATCTAATCGGATCTCTGATTACCCTATCATAGAAGTTTAATAGTGCATTTTACTCGCCATTACACACGCTTTAAGATGCCGCCTAGCCCAGTACGCTATCTGAAATAGGAACGACGTAAATTGAACAAATGTGATAGAATTTCGCTGAATTCTTATATTAACCGTAATATAAAATGATCTAATCGGGTCTCTGTTTGCCTTACCCTAGAAGTTTAATAGTGCATTTTACTCGCCATTTTATGCGCTTTGAGATGCCGCTTAGCCCAACATGCTATCTGATATAGGAGCGACGTAAATTGAACAAATGTGATAGAATTACGCTGAATTCTTATATTAACCAAAATATAAAATGATCTAATCGGGTCTCTGATTGCCCTATCATAGAAGATTAATAGTGCATTTTACTCGCCATTCCACGCGCTTTAAGATGCCGCCTAGCCCAGTATGCTATCTGAAATAGGAACGACGTAAATTGAACAAATGTGATAGAATTTTGCTGTATTCTTAAATTAACCATAATATAAAATGATCTAATCGGGTCTCTGATTGCCCTACCCTAGAAGTTTAATAGTGCATTTTACTCGTCATTTCATGCGCTTTGAGATGCCGCTTAGCCCAAGAAGCTGTCTGAAATAGGAGCGACGTAAATTGAACAAATGTGATAGAAGTTCCCTGAATTCTTAAATTAACCATAATATAAAATGATCTAATGTGGTCTCTGTTTGCCTTACCCTAGAAGTTTAATAGTGCGTTTTACTCGTCATTTCTTGCGCTTTGAGATGCCGCTTAGCACAAGTCGCTATCTGAAATAGGAGCGATGTAAATTGAACAAATGTGGTAGAATTTCGCTGAATTCTTATATTAACCTTAATGTAAAATGATCTAATCGGGTCTTTGTTCGCCCTACCCTAGAAGTTTAATAGTGCATTTTACTCGCCACTACATGCGCTTTGAGATGCCGCTTAGCCCAATAAGCTATGTGAAATAGGAGCGACGTAAATTGAACAAATGTGATAGAATTTCGCTGAATTCTTATATTAACCAAAATATAAAATGATCTAATCGGGTCTCTGATTGCCCTATCATAGAATTTTAACAGTGCATTTTACTCGTCACTCCACGCGCTTTAAGATGCCGCCTAGCCCAGTCCGCTATCTGAAATAGGAGCGACGTAAATTGAACAAATGTGATAGAATTTTGCTGAATTCTTAAATTAACCATAATATAAAATGATGTAATCGGGTCTCTGTTCGCCCTACCCAAGAAGTTTAATAGTGCATTTCTCTCGTCATTTCATGCGCTTTGAGATGCCGTTTAGCCCAATAGCTATCTGAAATAGGAGCGACGTAAATTGAACAAATGAGATAGAATTTCGCTGAATTCTTAAATTAACCATAATATAAAGTCATCTAAACTGGTCTCTGTTTGCCCCACCCTAGAAGTTTAATAGTGCATTTTACTCGCCATTTCTTGCGCTTTGAGATGCCGCTTAGCCCAATACGCTATCTGAAATAGGAGCGACGTAAATTGAACAAATGTGATAGAATTTCGCTGAATTCTTATATTAACCAAAATATAAAATGATCTAATCGGGTCTCTGATTGCCCTATCATAGAAGTTTAAGAGTGCATTTTGCTCGCCATTCCACGCGCTTTAAGATGCCGCCTAGCCCAGTATGCTATCTGAAATAGGAGCGACGTAAATTGAACAAATGTGATAGAATTTCCCTGAAATCTTATATTAAAGAAAATATAAAATGATCTAAACGGGACTCTGATTGCCCTATCATAGAAGTTTAGTAGTGCATTTTACTCGCCATTCCACGGGCTTTAAGATGCCGCCTATCCGAGTACGCTTTCTGAAATAGGAGCGACGTAAGTTGCACAAATGTGATAGAATAACGCTGAATTCTTATATTAACCGTAATATAAAATGATCTAATCGGGTCTCTGATTGCCCTATCATAGAAGATTAAGAGTGCATTTTGCTCGCCATTCCACGCGCTTTAAGATGCCGCCTAGCCCAGTACGCTATCTGAAATAGGAGCGACGTAAATTGAACAAATGTGATAGAATTTTGCTGAATTCTTAAATTAACCATAATATAAAATGATGTAATCTTGTCTCTGTTCGCCCTACCCAAGAAGTTTAATAGTGCATTTCTCTCGTCATTTCATGCGCTTTGAGATGCCGCATAGCCCAATACGCTATCTGAAATAGGAGCGACGTAAATTGAACAAATGTGATAGAATTTCGCTGAATTCTTATATTAACCGTAATATAAAATGATCTAATCGGGTCTCTGTTTGCCTTACCCTAGAAGTTTAATAGTGCATTTTACTCGCCATTTTATGCGCTTTGAGATGCCGCTTAGCCCAATATGCTATCTGATATAGGAGCGACGTAAATTGAACAAATGTGATAGAATTACGCTGAATTCTTATATTAACCAAAATATAAAATGATCTAATCGGGTCTCTGATTGCCCTATCATAGAAGATTAATAGTGCATTTTACTCGCCATTCCACGCGCTTTAAGATGCCGCCTAGCCCAGTATGCTATCTGAAATAGGAACGACGTAAATTGAACAAATGTGATAGAATTTTGCTGTATTCTTAAATTAACCATAATATAAAATGATCTAATCGGGTCTCTGTTTGCCCTACCCTAGAAGTTTAATAGTGCATTTTACTCGTCATTTCATGCGCTTTGAGATGCCGCTTAGCCCAAGAAGCTGTCTGAAATAGGAGCGACGTAAATTGAACAAATGTGATAGAAGTTCCCTGAATTCTTAAATTAACCATAATATAAAATGATCTAATGTGGTCTCTGTTTGCCTTACCCTAGAAGTTTAATAGTGCGTTTTACTCGTCATTTCTTGCGCTTTGAGATGCCGCTTAGCACAAGTCGCTATCTGAAATAGGAGCGATGTAAATTGAACAAATGTGGTAGAATTTCGCTGAATTCTTATATTAACCTTAATGTAAAATGATCTAATCGGGTCTTTGTTCGCCCTACCCTAGAAGTTTAATAGTGCATTTTACTCGCCACTACATGCGCTTTGAGATGCCGCTTAGCCCAATAAGCTATGTGAAATAGGAGCGACGTAAATTGAACAAATGTGATAGAATTTCGCTGAATTCTTATATTAACCAAAATATAAAATGATCTAATCGGGTCTCTGATTGCCCTATCATAGAATTTTAACAGTGCATTTTACTCGTCACTCCACGCGCTTTAAGATGCCGCCTAGCCCAGTCCGCTATCTGAAATAGGAGCGACGTAAATTGAACAAATGTGATAGAATTTTGCTGAATTCTTAAATTAACCATAATATAAAATGATGTAATCGGGTCTCTGTTCGCCCTACCCAAGAAGTTTAATAGTGCATTTCTCTCGTCATTTCATGCGCTTTGAGATGCCGTTTAGCCCAATAGCTATCTGAAATAGGAGCGACGTAAATTGAACAAATGAGATAGAATTTCGCTGAATTCTTAAATTAACCATAATATAAAGTCATCTAAACTGGTCTCTGTTTGCCCCACCCTAGAAGTTTAATAGTGCATTTTACTCGCCATTTCTTGCGCTTTGAGATGCCGCTTAGCCCAATACGCTATCTGAAATAGGAGCGACGTAAATTGAACAAATGTGATAGAATTTCGCTGAATTCTTATATTAACCAAAATATAAAATGATCTAATCGGGTCTCTGATTGCCCTATCATAGAAGTTTAAGAGTGCATTTTGCTCGCCATTCCACGCGCTTTAAGATGCCGCCTAGCCCAGTATGCTATCTGAAATAGGAGCGACGTAAATTGAACAAATGTGATAGAATTTCCCTGAAATCTTATATTAAAGAAAATATAAAATGATCTAAACGGGACTCTGATTGCCCTATCATAGAAGTTTAGTAGTGCATTTTACTCGCCATTCCACGGGCTTTAAGATGCCGCCTATCCGAGTACGCTTTCTGAAATAGGAGCGACGTAAGTTGAACAAATGTGATAGAATAACGCTGAATTCTTATATTAACCGTAATATAAAATGATCTAATCGGGTCTCTGATTGCCCTATCATAGAAGATTAAGAGTGCATTTTGCTCGCCATTCCACGCGCTTTAAGATGCCGCCTATCCCAGTACGCTATCTGAAATAGGAGCGACGTAAATTGAACAAATGTGATAGAATTTTGCTGAATTCTTAAATTAACCATAATATAAAATGATGTAATCTTGTCTCTGTTCGCCCTACCCAAGAAGTTTAATAGTGCATTTCTCTCGTCATTTCATGCGCTTTGAGATGCCGCATAGCCCAATACGCTATCTGAAATAGGAGCGACGTAAATTGAACAAATGTGATAGAATTTCGCTGAATTCTTATATTAACCGTAATATAAAATGATCTAATCGGGTCTCTGTTTGCCTTACCCTAGAAGTTTAATAGTGCATTTTACTCGCCATTTTATGCGCTTTGAGATGCCGCTTAGCCCAATATGCTATCTGATATAGGAGCGACGTAAATTGAACAAATGTGATAGAATTACGCTGAATTCTTATATTAACCAAAATATAAAATGATCTAATCGGGTCTCTGATTGCCCTATCATAGAAGTTTAATAGTGCATTTTACTCGCCATTCCACGCGCTTTAAGATGCCGCCTAGCCCAGTATGCTATCTGAAATAGGAACGACGTAAATTGAACAAATGTGATAGAATTTTGCTGTATTCTTAAATTAACCATAATATAAAATGATCTAATCGGGTCTCTGATTGCCCTACCCTAGAAGTTTAATAGTGCATTTTACTCGTCATTTCATGCGCTTTGAGATGCCGCTTAGCCCAATAAGCTGTCTGAAATAGGAGCGACGTAAATTGAACAAATGTGATAGAAGTTCCCTGAATTCTTAAATTAACCATAATATAAAATGATCTAATGTGGTCTCTGTTTGCCTTACCCTAGAAGTTTAATAGTGCGTTTTACTCGTCATTTCTTGCGCTTTGAGATGCCGCTTAGCACAAGTCGCTATCTGAAATAGGAGCGATGTAAATTGAACAAATGTGGTAGAATTTCGCTGAATTCTTATATTAACCTTAATGTAAAATGATCTAATCGGGTCTTTGTTCGCCCTACCCTAGAAGTTTAATAGTGCATTTTACTCGCCACTACATGCGCTTTGAGATGCCGCTTAGCCCAATAAGCTATGTGAAATAGGAGCGACGTAAATTGAACAAATGTGATAGAATTTCGCTGAATTCTTATATTAACCAAAATATAAAATGATCTAATCGGGTCTCTGATTGCCCTATCATAGAATTTTAACAGTGCATTTTACTCGTCACTCCACGCGCTTTAAGATGCCGCCTAGCCCAGTCCGCTATCTGAAATAGGAGCGACGTAAATTGAACAAATGTGATAGAATTTTGCTGAATTCTTAAATTAACCATAATATAAAATGATGTAATCGGGTCTCTGTTCGCCCTACCCAAGAAGTTTAATAGTGCATTTCCCTCGTCATTTCATGCGCTTTGAGATGCCATTTAGCCCAATAGCTATCTGAAATAGGAGCGACGTAAATTGAACAAATGAGATAGAATTTCGCTGAATTCTTAAATTAACCATAATATAAAGTCATCTAAACTGGTCTCTGTTTGCCCCACCCTAGAAGTTTAATAGTGCATTTTACTCGCCATTTCTTGCGCTTTGAGATGCCGCTTAGCCCAATACGCTATCTGAAATAGGAGCGACGTAAATTGAACAAATGTGATAGAATTTCGCTGAATTCTTATATTAACCAAAATATAAAATGATCTAATCGGGTCTCTGATTGCCCTATCATAGAAGTTTAAGAGTGCATTTTGCTCGCCATTCCACGCGCTTTAAGATGCCGCCTAGCCCAGTATGCTATCTGAAATAGGAGCGACGTAAATTGAACAAATGTGATAGAATTTCCCTGAAATCTTATATTAAAGAAAATATAAAATGATCTAAACGGGACTCTGATTGCCCTATCATAGACGTTTAGTAGTGCATTTTACTCGCCCTTCCACGCGCTTTAAGATGCCGCCTAGCCCAGTACACTATCTGAAATAGGAGCGACGTAAATTGAAAAAATGTGATAGAATTTCGCTGAATTCTTATATTAACCAAAACATAAAATGATCTAATCGGGTCTCTGATTGCCCCATCATAGAAGTTTAATAGTGCATTTTACCCGCCATTCCACGCGCTTTAAGATGCCGCCTAGCCCAGTACGCTATCTGAAATAGTAGCTACGTAAGTTGAACAAGTGTGACAGAATTACGCTGAATTCCTATATTAACCGTAATATAAAATGATCTAATCGGGTCTCTGTTTGACTTATCCTAGAAGTTTAATAGTGCATTTTACTCGCCATTCCACGCGCTTTAAGATGCAGCCTAGCCCAGGACGCTATCTGAAATAGGAGCTACGTAAGTTGAACAAATGTGTCAGAGTTACGTTGAATTCTTATATTAACCGCAATATAAAATGATCTAATCGGGTCTCTGTTTGCCTTATCCTAGAAGTTTAATAGTGCAATTTACTCGCCATTTCATGCGCTTTGAGATGCCGCTTAGCCCAATACGATATCTGAAATAGGAGCCACGTAAGTTGAACAAATGTGATAGAATTTCGCTGAATTCTTATATTTACCGTAATATAATATGATCTAATCGGTTCTCTGATTGCCCTACCATAGAAGTTTAATGGTGCATTTTACTCGCCATTCCACGCGCTTTAAGTTGCCGCCTAGCCCAGTACGCTATCTGAAATAGGAGCTACGTAAGTTGAACAAGTGTGACAGAATTACGCTGAATTCTTATATTTACCGTAATATAAAATGATCTAATCGGGTCTCTGTTTGCCTTATCCTAGAAGTTTAATAGTGCATTTTACTCGCTATTTCATGCGCTTTGAGATGCCGCTTAGCCCAATACGCTATCTGAAATAGGAGCGACGTAAATTGAACAAATGTGATAGAATTTCGCTGAATTCTTATATTAACCTCAATGTAAAATGATCTAATCGGGTCTTCGTTCGCCCTACCCTAGAACTTTAATAGTGCATTTCACTCGTCATTTCATGCGCTTTGAGATGCCGCTTAGCCCAATAAGGTATCTGAAATAGGAGCGACGTATATTGACCAAATGTGATAGAATTTCGCTGAATTCTTATATTAACCAAAATATAAAATGATCTAATCGGGTCTCTGATTGCCCTATCATAGAAGTTTAATAGTGCATTTTACTCGCCATTCCACGCGCTTTAAGTTGCCGCCTAGCCCAGTACGCTATCTGAAATAGGAGCTACGTAAGTTGAACAAATGTGACAGAATTAGGCTGAATTCTTATATTAACCGTAATATAAAATGATCTAATGGGGTCTCTGTTTGCCCTACCCTAGAAGTTTAATAGTGCATTTCACTCGTCATTTCATGCGCATTGCGATGCCGCTTAGCCCAATAAGCTATCTGAAATAGGAGCGACGTAAATTGAACAAATGTGATAGAATTTCGCTGAATTCTTATATTAACCAAAATATAAAATGATCTAATCGGGTCTCTGATTGCCCTATCATAGAAGTTTAATAGTGCATTTCACTCGTCATTTCATGCGCTTTGCGATGCCGCTTAGCCCAATAAGCTATCTGAAATAGGAGCGACGTAAATTGAACAAATGTGATAGAATTTCGCTGAATTCTTATATTAACCAAAATATAAAATGATCTAATCGGGTCTCTGATTGCCCTATCATAGAAGTTTAATAGTGCATTTTACTCGCCATTCCACGCGCTTTAAGGTGCCGCCTAGCCCAGTACGCTATCTGAAATAGGAGCGACGTAAGTTGAACAAATGTGATAGAATTTTGCTGAATTCTTAAATTAACCATAATGTAAAATGTTCGAATCGGGTCTCTGATTGCCCTTCCCTAGAAGTTTAATAGTTCATTTTACTCGCCATTTCTTGCGCTTTGAGATGCCGCTTAGCCCAATACGCTATCTGAAATATCAGCGACGTAAAGTGAACAAATGTGAGAGAATCTCGCTGAATTCTTATATTAACCAAAATATAAAATAATCTAATCGGGTCTCTGATTGCCCTATCATAGAAGTTTAATAGTGCATTTTACTCGCCACTCCACGCGCTTTAAGATGCCGCCTAGCCCAGTACGCTATCTGAAATAGGAGCGACGTATGTTGAACAAATGTGATAGAATATCCCTGAATCCTTATATAAACCTTAATGTAAAATGATCTAATCGGGTCTCTGTTTGCCCTACCCTAGAAGTTTAATAGTGCATTTCACTCGTCATTTCTTGCGCTTTGAGATGCCGCTTAGCCCAATACGCTATGTGAAATATCAGCGACGTAAATTGAACAAATGTGAGAGAATCTCGCTGAATTCTTATATTAACCAAAATATAAAATGATCTAATCGGGTCTATGATTGCCCTATCATAGAAGTTTAAAAGTGCATTTTACTCGCCATTCCACGCGCTTTAAGATGCCGCCTAGCCCAGTACGCTATCTGAAATAGGAGCGACGTAAATTGAACAAATGTGATAGAATTTCGCTGAATTCTTATATTAACCGTAATATAAAATGATCTAATCGGGTCTCTGTTTGCCCTACCCTAGAAGTGTAACAGTGCATTTTACTCGTCATTTCATGCGCTTCGAGATGCCGCATAGCCCAATACGCTATCTGACATAGGAGCGACGTAAATTGAACAAATGTGATAGAATTTCGCTGAATTCTTAAATTAACCATAATATAAAATGATCTAATGGGGTCTCTGATTGCCCTACCCTAGAAGATTAATAGTGCATTTCACTCGCCATTTCATGCGCTTTGAGATGCCGCTTAGCCCAATACGCTATCTGACATAGGAGCGACGTAAATTGAACAAATGTGATAGAATTTCGCTGAATTCTTAAATTAACCATAATATAAAATGATCTAATGGGGTCTCTGATTGCCCTACCCTAGAAGATTAATAGTGCATTTCACTCGCCATTTCATGCGCTTTGAGATGCCGCTTAGCCCAATACGCTATCTGACATAGGAGCGACATAAATTGAACAAATGTGATAGAATTTCCCTGAAATCTTATATTAAACAAAATATAAAATGATCTAATCGGGTCTCTGATTGCCCTATCATAGAAGTTTAATAGTGCATTTTACTCGCCATTCCGCGCGCTTTAAGTTGCCGCCTAGCCCAGTATGCTATCTGAAATAGGAGCGACGTAAATTGAACAAATGTGATAGAATTTCGCTGAATTCTTATATTCACCAAAATATAAAATCATCTAATCGGGTCTCTGATTGCCCTATCATAGAAGATTAATAGCGCAGTTTACTCTCCACTCCACGCGCTTTAAGATGCCGCCTAGCCCAGTACGCTATCTGAAATAGGAGCGACGTAAATTGAACAAATGTGATAGAATTTTGCTGAATTCTTAAATTAACCATAATATAAAATGATCTAATCGGGTCTCTGTTTGCCTTATCCTAGAAGTTTAATAGTGCATTTTACTCGCCATTTCTTGCGCTTTGAGATGACGCTTAGCACAAGTCGCTATCTGAAATAGGAGCGATGTAAATTGAACAAATGTGATAGAATTTCGCTGAATTCTTATATTAACCTTAATGAAAAATGATCTAATCGGGTCTTTGATCGCCCTACCCTTGAAGTTTAATAGTGCATTTCACTCGTAATTTCATGCGCTTTGAGATGCCGCTTAGCCCAATAAGCTATCTGAAATAGGAGCGACGTAAATTGAACAAATGTGATAGAATTTCGCTGAATTCTTATATTAACCAAAATATGAAATGATCTAATCGGGTCTCTGATTGCCCTATCATAGAAGTTTAATAGTGCATTTTACTCGCCCTTCCACGCGCTTTAAGATGCCGCCTAGCCCAGTACGCTATCTGAAATAGGAGCGACGTAAGCTGAACAAATGTGATAGAATTTTGCTGAATTCTTAAATTAACCATAATATAAAATGATCTAATCGGGTCTCTGTTTGCCTTATCCTAGAAGTTTAATAGTGCATTTTACTCGCCATTTCTTGCGCTTTGAGATGACGCTTAGCACAAGTCGCTATCTGAAATAGGAGCGATGTAAATTGAACAATTGTGATAGAATTTCGCTGAATTCTTATATTAACCGTAATATAAAATGATCTAATCGGGTCTCTGATTGCCCTATCATAGAAGTTTAGTAGTGCATTTTACTCGCCCTTCCACGCGCTTTAAGATGCCGCCTAGCCCAGTACACTATCTGAAATAGGAGCGACGTATGTTGAACAAATGTGATAGAATTTCGCTGAATTCTTATATTAACCGTAATATAAAATGATCTAATCGGGTCTCTGATTGCCCTATCATAGAAGATTAAGAGTGCATTTTT
>CAKAJE020002114.1:0-161532 GCA_916610135.2 Macropis europaea
AAGTTTAATAGTGCATTTTACTCGCCATTTCATGCGCTTTGAGATGCCGCTTAGCCCAATACGCTATCTGAAATAGGAGCGACGTAAATTGAACGAATGTGATAGAATTTCCCTGAATACTTATATTAACCTTAATGTAAAATGATCTAATCGGGTCTCTGTTCGCCCTACCCTAGAAGTTTAATAGTGCATTTTACTCGCCATTTCATGCGCTTTGAGATGCCGCTTAGCCCAATACGCTATCTGAAATAGGAGCGACGTAAATTGAACAAATGTGATAGAATTTCGCTGAATTCTTATATTAACCAAAATACAAAATGATCTAATCGGGTCTCTGATTGCCCTATCATAGAAGTTTAATAGTGCATTTTACTCGCCATTCCACGCGCTTTAAGTTGCCGCCTAGCCCAGTACGCTATCTGAAATAGGAGCTACGTAACTTGAACAAATGTGACAGAATTACGCTGAATTCTTATATTAACCGTAATATAAAATGATCTAATCGTGTCTCTGATTGCCCTATCATAGAAGTTTAAGAGTGCATTTTACTCGCCATTCTTGCGCTTTGAGATGTCGCTTAGCCCAATTCGCTATCTGAAGTATCAGCGACGTAAATTGAACAATTGTGATAGAATTTCGCTGAATTCTTATATTAACCGTAATATAAAATGATCTAATCGGGTCTCTGTTTGCCTTATCCTAGAAGTTTAATAGTGCATTTTACTCGCCATTTCATGCGCTTTGAGATGCCGCTAAGCCCAATACGCTATCTGAAATAGGAGCGACGTAAATTGAACAATTGTGATAGAATTACGCTGAATTCTTATATTAACGAAAATATAAAAAGATCTAATCGGGTCTCTGATTGCCCTATCATAGAAGTTTAATAGTGCATTTTACTCGCGATTTCACGCGCTTTAAGATGCCGCCTAGCCCAGTATGCTATCTGAAATAGGAACGACGTAAATTGAACAGATGTGATAGAATTTCGCTGAATTCTTATATTAACCAAAATATAGAATGATCAAATCGGGTCTCTGATTGCCCTATCATAGAAGTTTAATACTGCATTTTACTCGCCATTCCACGCGCTTTAAGTTGCCGCCTAGCCCAGTACGCTATCTGAAATAGGAGCTACGTAAGTTGAACAAATGTGACAGAATTACGCTGAATTCTTATATTAACCGTAATATAAAATGATCTAATCGGGTCTCTGATTGCCCTATCATAGAAGTTTAAGAGTGCATTTTACTCGCCATTTCTTGCGCTTTGAGATGCCGCTTAGCCCAATACGCTATCTGAAATAGGAGCGATGTAAATTGAACAAATGTGATAGAATTTCGCTGAATCCTTTTATTAACCATAATGTTAAATTATCTAATCGGGTCTCTGTTTGCCCTAGCGTAGAAGCTTATTAGTGCATTTTATTCGTCATTTCATGCGCTTTGAGATGCCGCTTAGCGCGATACGCTATCTGAAATAGGAGCGACGTAAATTGAACAAATGTGGTAGAATTTCGCTGAATTCTTATATTAACCAAAATATAAAATGATCTAATCGGGTCTCTGATTGCCCTATCATAGAAGTTTAAAAGTGCATTTTACTCGCCATTCCACGCGCTTTAAGATGCCGCCTAGCCCAGTACGCTATCTGAAATAGGAGCGACGTAAATTGAACAAATGTGATAGAATTTCACTGAATTCTTATATTAACCATAATATAAAATGATCTAATCGGGTCTCTGATTGCCCTACCCTAGAAGTTTAATAGTGCACCTTTCTCGCCATTTCATGCGCTTTGAGATGCCGCTTAGCCCAATACGCTATCTGAAATAGGAGCGACGTAAATTGAACAAATGTGATAGAATTTCGCTGAATTCTTAAATTAACCATAATATAAAATGATCTAACCGGGTGTCTGATTGCCCTACCCTAGAAGTTTAATAGTGCATTTTACTTGCCATTTCATGCGCTTTGAGATGGCGCTTAGCCCAATACGCTATCTGAAATAGGAGCGACGTAAATTGAACAAATGTGAAAGCATTTCCCTGAATTCTTATATTAACCTTAATGTAAAATGATCTAATCGGGTCTATGTTCGCCCAACCCTAGAAGTTTAATAGCGCATTTCACTCGTCATTTCATGCGCTCTGAGATGCCGCTTAGCCCAATAAGCTATCTGAAATAGGAGCAACGTAAATTGAACAAATGTGATAGAATTTCCCTGAATACTTATATTAACCTTAATGTAAAATGATCTAATCGGGTCTCTGTTCGCCCTACCCCCTAGAAGTTTAATAGTGCATTTTACTCGTCATTTCATGCGCTTTGAGATGCCCGCTTAGCCCAATACGCTATCTGAAATAGGACCGACGTAAATTGAACGAATGTGATAGAATATCGCTGAATTCTTATATTAACCAAAATATAAAATGATCTAATCGGGTCTCTGATAGCCCTATCATACAAGTTTAATAGTGCATTTTAATCGCCATTCCACGCGCTTTAAGATGCCGCCTAGCCCAGTACGCTATCTGAAATAGGAGCGACGTATTTTGAACAAATGTGGTAGAATTACGCTGAATTCTTATATTAACCATAATATAAAATGATCTAATCGGGTCTCTGTTTGCCTTATCCTAGAAGTTTAATAGTGCATTTTACTCGCCATTTCATGCGCATTGAGATGCCGCTTAGCCCAATACGCTATCTGAAATAAGAGCGACGTAAATTGAACAAATGTGATAGAATTTCGCTGAATTCTTATTTTAACCTTAATGTAAAATGATCTAATCGGGTCTTTGTTCGCCCTACCCTAGAAGTTTAATAGTGCATTTCACTCGACATTTCATGCGCTTTGAGATGCCGCTTAGCCCAATAAGCTATCTGAAGTAGGAGCGACGTAAATTGAACAAATGTGATAGAATTTCCCTGAATTCTTATATTAACCATAATATAAAATGATCTAATCGGGTCTCTTATTGCCCTACCCTAGAAGTTTAATAATGCATTTTACTCGTCATTTCATGCGCTTTGAGATGCCGCTCAGCCCAATACGCTATCTGAAATAGGAGCGATGTAAATTGAACAAATGTGATAGAATTTCGCTGAATCCTTTTATTAGCCATAATGTTAAATAATCTAATCGGGTCTCTGTTCGCCCTAGCGTAGAAGCTTAATAGTGCATTTTATTCGTCATTTCATGCGCTTTGAGATGCCGCTTAGCGCGATACGCTATCTGAAATAGGAGCGACATAAATTGAACAAATGTGGTAGAGTTTCGCTGAATTCTTATATTAACCAAAATATAAAATGATCTAATCGGGTCTCTGATTGCCCTATCATAGAAGTTTAAAAGTGCATTTTACTCGCCATTCCACGCGCGTTAAGATGCCGCCTAGCCCAGTACGCTATCTGAAATAGGAGCGACGTAAATTGAACAAATGTGATAGAATTTCACTGAATTCTTATATTAACCATAATATAAAATGATCTAATCGGGTCTCTGATTGCCCTACCCTAGAAGTTTAATAGTGCATTTTACTCGCCATTTCATGCGCTTTGAGATGCCCCTTAGCCCAATACGCTATCTAAAATAGGAGCGACGTAAATTGAACAAATGTGATAGAATTTCGCTGAATTCTTATATTAACCAACATATAAAATGATCTAACCGGGTCTCTGATTGCCCTATCATAGAAGTTTAATAGTGCATTTTACTCGCCATTCCACGCGCTTTATGTTGCCGCCTAGCCCAGTACGCTATCTGAAATAGGAGCTACGTAACTTGAACAAATGTGACAGATTTACGCTGCATTCTTATATTAACCGTAATATAAAATGATCTAATCGGGTCTCTGTTTGCCCTACCCTAGAAGTTTAATAGTGCATTTTACTCGCCATTTCATGCGCTTTGAGATGGCGCTTAGCCCAATACGCTATCTGAAATAGGAGCGACGTAAATTGAACAAATGTGATAGAATTTCGCTGAATCCTTTTATTAACCATAATGTTAAATTATCTAATCGGGTCTCTGTTTGCCCTAGCGTAGAAGCTTAATAGTGCATTTTATTCGTCATTTCATGCGCTTTGAGATGCCGCTTAGCGCGATACGCTATCTGAAATAGGAGCGACGTAAATTGAACAAATGTGGTAGAATTTCGCTGAATTCTTATATTAACCAAAATATAAAATGATCTAATCGGGTCTCTGATTGCCCTATCATAGAAGTTTAAAAGTGCATTTTACTCGCCATTCCACGCGCTTTAAGATGCCGCCTAGCCCAGTACGCTATCTGAAATAGGAGCGACGTAAATTGAACAAATGTGATAGAATTTCACTGAATTCTTATATTAACCATAATATAAAATGATCTAATCGGGTCTCTGATTGCCCTACCCTAGAAGTTTAATAGTGCATTTTACTCGCCATTTCATGCGCTTTGAGATGCCCCTTAGCCCAATACGCTATCTAAAATAGGAGCGACGTAAATTGAACAAATGTGATAGAATTTCGCTGAATTCTTATATTAACCAACATATAAAATGATCTAATCGGGTCTCTGATTGCCCTATCATAGAAGTTTAATAGTGCATTTTACTCGCCATTCCACGCGCTTTATGTTGCCGCCTAGCCCAGTACGCTATCTGAAATAGGAGCTACGTAACTTGAACAAATGTGACAGATTTACGCTGCATTCTTATATTAACCGTAATATAAAATGATCTAATCGGGTCTCTGTTTGCCCTACCCTAGAAGTTTAATAGTGCATTTTACTCGCCATTTCATGCGCATTGAGATGGCGCTTAGCCCAATACGCTATCTGAAATAGGAGCGACGTAAATTGAACAAATGTGATAGAATTTCGCTGAATCCTTTTATTAACCATAATGTTAAATTATCTAATCGGGTCTCTGTTTGCCCTAGCGTAGAAGCTTAATAGTGCATTTTATTCGTCATTTCATGCGCTTTGAGATGCCGCTTAGCGCGATACGCTATCTGAAATAGGAGCGACGTAAATTGAACAAATGTGGTAGAATTTCGCTGAATTCTTATATTAACCAAAATATAAAATGATCTAATCGGGTCTCTGATTGCCCTATCATAGAAGTTTAAAAGTGCATTTTACTCGCCATTCCACGCGCTTTAAGATGCCGCCTAGCCCAGTACGCTATCTGAAATAGGAGCGACGTAAATTGAACAAATGTGATAGAATTTCACTGAATTCTTATATTAACCATAATATAAAATGATCTAATCGGGTCTCTGATTGCCCTACCCTAGAAGTTTAATAGTGCACCTTTCTCGCCATTTCATGCGCTTTGAGATGCCGCTTAGCCCAATACGCTATCTGAAATAGGAGCGACGTAAATTGAACAAATGTGATAGAATTTCGCTGAATTCTTAAATTAACCATAATATAAAATGATCTAACCGGGTGTCTGATTGCCCTACCCTAGAAGTTTAATAGTGCATTTTACTTGCCATTTCATGCGCTTTGAGATGGCGCTTAGCCCAATACGCTATCTGAAATAGGAGCGACGTAAATTGAACAAATGTGAAAGCATTTCCCTGAATTCTTATATTAACCTTAATGTAAAATGATCTAATCGGGTCTATGTTCGCCCAACCCTAGAAGTTTAATAGCGCATTTCACTCGTCATTTCATGCGCTCTGAGATGCCGCTTAGCCCAATAAGCTATCTGAAATAGGAGCAACGTAAATTGAACAAATGTGATAGAATTTCCCTGAATACTTATATTAACCTTAATGTAAAATGATCTAATCGGGTCTCTGTTCGCCCTACCCTAGAAGTTTAATAGTGCATTTTACTCGTCATTTCATGCGCTTTGAGATGCCGCTTAGCCCAATACGCTATCTGAAATAGGACCGACGTAAATTGAACGAATGTGATAGAATATCGCTGACTTCTTATATTAACCAAAATATAAAATGATCTAATCGGGTCTCTGATAGCCCTATCATACAAGTTTAATAGTGCATTTTAATCGCCATTCCACGCGCTTTAAGATGCCGCCTAGCCCAGTACGCTATCTGAAATAGGAGCGACGTAAGTTGAACAAATGTGGTAGAATTACGCTGAATTCTTATATTAACCATAATATAAAATGATCTAATCGGGTCTCTGTTTGCCTTATCCTAGAAGTTTAATAGTGCATTTTACTCGCCATTTCATGCGCATTGAGATGCCGCTTAGCCCAATACGCTATCTGAAATAGGAGCGACGTAAATTGAACAAATGTGATAGAATTTCGCTGAATTCTTATTTTAACCTTAATGTAAAATGATCTAATCGGGTCTTTGTTCGCCCTACCCTAGAAGTTTAATAGTGCATTTCACTCGACATTTCATGCGCTTTGAGATGCCGCTTAGCCAATAAGCTATCTGAAGTAGGAGCGACGTAAATTGAACAAATGTGATAGAATTTCCCTGAATTCTTATATTAACCATAATATAAAATGATCTAATCGGGTCTCTTATTGCCCTACCCTAGAAGTTTAATAATGCATTTTACTCGACATTTCATGCACTTTGAGATGCCGCTTAGCCCAATACGCTATCTGAAATAGGAGCGATGTAAATTGAACAAATGTGATAGAATTTCGCTGAATCCTTTTATTAACCATAATGTTAAATAATCTAATCGGGTCTCTGTTCGCCCTAGCGTAGAAGCTTAATAGTGCATTTTATTCGTCATTTCATGCGCTTTGAGATGCCGCTTAGCGCGATACGCTATCTGAAATAGGAGCGACGTAAATTGAACAAATGTGGTAGAGTTTCGCTGAATTCTTATATTAACCAAAATATAAAATGATCTAATCGGGTCTCTGATTGCCCTATCATAGAAGTTTAAAAGTGCATTTTACTCGCCATTCCACGCGCGTTAAGATGCCGCCTAGCCCACTACGCTATCTGAAATAGGAGCAACGTAAATTCAACAAATGTGATAGAATTTCGCTCAATTCTTATATTAACCAAAATATAAAATGATCTAATCGGGTCTCTGATTGCCCTATGATAGAAGATTAACAGTGCATTTTACTTGCCATTCCTCGCGTTTTAAGATGCCGCCTAGCCCAGTACGCTAGCTGAAATAGGAACGACGTAAATTGAAAATATGTACTAGAATTTTGCTGAATTCTTAAATTAACCATAATATAAATTAATCTAATCGGGTCTCTGTTTGCCCTACCCCAGAAGTTTAATAGTGCATTTTACTCGCCATTTCATGCGCTTTGAGATGCCGCTTAGCCCAATACGCTATCTGAAATAGGAGCGACGTAAATTGAACAAATGTGATAGAATTTCCCTGAATACTTATATTAACCTTAATGTAAAATGATCTAATCGGGTCTCTGTTCGCCCTACCCTAGAAGTTTAATAATGTATTTTAGTCGCCATTTCATGCGCTTTGAGATGCCGCTTAGCCCAATAAGCTATCTGAAATAGGAGCGACGTAAATTGAACAAATGTGATAGAATTACGCTGAATCCTTATATTAACCGTAATATAAAATGATCTAATCGGGTCTCTGTTCGCCCTACCCTAGAAGTTTAATAGTGCATTGTACTCGCCATTCCACGCGCTTAAAGATGCCGCCTAGCCCAGTACGCTAACTGAAGTAGGAGCTACGTAAGTTGAACAAATGTGACAGAATTACGCTGAATTCTTATATTAACCGTAATATAAAATGATCTAATCGGGTCTCTGTTTGCCTTATCCTAGAAGTTTAATAGTGCATGTTCTCGCCATTTCATGCGCTTTGAGATGCCGCTTAGCCCAATACGCTATCTGAAATAGGAGTGACGTAAATTGAACAAATGTGATAGAATTTCGCTGAATTGATAGATTAACCATAATATAAAATTATCTAATCGGGTCTCTGTGTGCCCTACCCTAGAAGTTTAATAGTGCATTTGACTCGCCATTTCTTGCGCTTTGAGATGCCGCTTAGCCCAATAAGCTATCTGAAATAGGAGCAACGTAAATTGAACAAATGTGATAGAATTTCCCTGAATACTTATATTAACCTTAATGTAAAATGATCTAATCGGGTCTCTGTTCGCCCTACCCTAGAAGTTTAATATTGCATTTTACTCGTCATTTCATGCGCTTTGAGATGCCGCTTAGCCCAATACGCTATCTGAAATAGGAGCGACGTAAATTGAACGAATGTGATAGAATATCGCTGAATTCTTATATTAACCAAAATATAAAATGATCTAATCGGGTCTCTGATAGCCCTATCATACAAGTTTAGTGGTGCATTTTAATCGCCATTCCACGCGCTTTAAGGTGCCGCCTAGCCCAGTACGCTATCTGAAATAGGAGCGACGTAAGTTGAACAAATGTGATAGAATTACGCTGAATTCTTATATTAACCATAATATAAAATGATCTAATCGGGTCTCTGTTTGCCTTATCCTAGAAGTTTAATAGTGCATTTTACTCGCCATTTCATGCGCATTGAGATGCCGCTTAGCCCAACACGCTATCTGAAATAGGAGCGACGTAAATTGAACAAATGTGATAGAATTTCGCTGAATTCTTAAATTAACCATAATATAAAATGATCTAACCGGGTCTCTGATTGCCCTACCCTAGAAGTTTAATAGTGCATTTTACTTGCCATTTCATGCGCTTTGAGATGCCGCTTAGCCCAATACGCTATCTGAAATAGGAGCGACGTAAATTGAACAAATGTGATAGAATTTCCCTGAATACTTATATTAACCTTACTGTGAAATGATCTAATCGGGTCTCTGTTCGCCCTACCCTAGAAGTTTAATAGTGCATTTCACTCGCCATTTCATGCGCTTTGAGATGCCGCTTAGCCCAGTTCGCTATCTGAAATAGGAGCGACGTAAGTTGAACAAATGTGATAGAATTACGCTGAATTCTTAAATTAACCATAATATGAAATGATCTAATCGTGTCTATGTTTGCCGTACCCTAGAAGTTTAATAGTGCATTTTACTCGTCATTTCATGCGCTTTGAGATGCCGCTTAGCCCAATACGCTATCTGAAATGGGAGCGATGTAAATTGAACAAATGTGGTAGAATTTCGCTGAATTCTTTTATTAACCATAATGTTAAATGATCTAATCGGGTCTCTGTTCGCCCTAGCGTAGAAGCTTAATAGTGCATTTTATTCGTCATTTCATGCGCTTTGAGATGCCGCGTAGCCCCATACGCTATCTGAAATAGGAGCGACGTAAATTGAACAAATGTGATAAAATTTTGCTGAATTCTTAAATTAACCATAATATAAAATGATCTAATCGGGTCTCTGATTCCCTACCCTAGAAGTTTAATAGTATATTTTACTCGCCATTTCATGCGCTTTGAGATGCCGCTTAGCCCAATACGCTATCTGAAATAGGAGCAACGTAAATTCAACAAATGTGATAGAATTTCGCTGAATTCTTATATTAACCAAAATATAAAATGATCTAATCGGGTCTCTGATTGCCCTATGATAGAAGATTAACAGTGCATTTTACTCGCCTTTCCTCGCGTTTTAAGATGCCGCCTAGCCCAGTACACTAGCTGAAATAGGAACGACGTAAATTGGAAAAATGTGATAGAAGTTTGCTGAATTCTTAAATTAACCATAATATAAATTAATCTAATCGGGTCTCTGTTTGCCCTACCCTAGAAGTTTAATAGTGCATTTTACTCGCCATTTCATGCGCTTTGAGATGCCGCTTAGCCCAATACGCTATCTGAAATAGGAGCGACGTAAATTGAACGAATGTGATAGAATTTCGCTGAATTCTTATATTAACCAAAATATAAAATGATCTAATCGGCTCTCTGATTGCCCTATCATGGAAGCTTAGTAGTGCATTTTACTCGCCCTTCCACGCGCTTTAAGATGCCGCCTAGCCCAGCACACTATCTGAAATAGGAGCGACGTATGTTGAACAAATGTGATAGAATTACGCTGAATTCTTATATTAACCGTAATATAAAATGATCTAATCGGGTCTCTGTTTGCCTTACCCTCGAAGATTACAAGTGCATTTCACCCGTCACTTCATGCGCTTTGAGATGCCGCTTAGCCCAATAAGCTATCTGAAATAGGAGCGACGTAAATTGAACAAATGTGATAGAATTTCCCTGAAATCTTATAGTAAACAAAATATAAAATGATCTAATCGGGACTCTGATTGCCCTACCCTAGAAGTTTAATAGTGCATTTTACTCGCTATTTCATGCGCTTTGAGGTGCCGCTTAGACCAATACGCTATCTGCAATAGGATCAACGTAAATTGAACAAATGTGATAGAATTTCGCTGAATTCTTAAATTAACCATAATATAAAATGATCTAAACGGGTATCTGTTTGCCCTACCCTAGAAGTTTAATAGTGCATTTTACTCGCCATTTCTTGCGCTTTGAGATGCCGCTTAGCACAATACGCTATCTGAAATATCAGCGACGTAAATTGAACAAATGTGAGAGAATCTCGCTGATTTCTTATATTAACATTAATGTAAAATGATCTAATCGGGTCTCTGTTCGCCCTACCCTAGAAGATTAATAGTGCATTTCACTCGTCATTTCATGCGCGTTTGTGATGCCGCTTAGCCGAATAAGGTATCTGAAATAGGAGCGACGTAAATTGAACAAATGTGATAGAATTTCCCTGAATACTTATATTAACCTTAATGTAAAATGGTCTAATCGGGTCTCTGTTCGCCCTACCCTAGAAGTTTAATAGTTCATTTTACTCGCCATTTCATGCGCTTTGAGATGCCGCTTAGCCCAATACGGTATCTGAAATAGGAGCGACGTAAATTGAACAAATGTGATAGAGTTTCGCTGAATTCTTTTATGAACCATAATGTAAAATGATCTAATCGGGTCTCTGTTCTCCCTAGCCTAGAAGTTTAATAGTGCATTTTATTCTCCATTTCATGCGCTTTGAGATGCCGCTTAGCCCAATACGCTATCTGAAATAGGAGCGACGTAAATTGAACAAATGTGATAGAATTTCGCTGAATTCTTAAATTAACCATAATATAAAATGATCTAAACGGGTATCTGTTTGCCCTACCCTAGAAGTTTAATAGTGCATTTTACTCGCCATTTCTTGCGCTTTGAGATGCCGCTTAGCACAATACGCTATCTGAAATATCAGCGATGTAAATTGAACAAATGTGAGAGAATCTCGCTGATTTCTTATATTAACATTAATGTAAAATGATCTAATCGGGTCTCTGTTCGCCCTACCCTAGAAGATTAATAGTGCATTTCACTCGTCATTTCATGCGCTTTGTGATGCCGCTTAGCCGAATAAGGTATCTGAAATAGGAGCGACGTAAATTGAACAAATGTGATAGAATTTCCCTGAATACTTATATTAACCTTAATGTAAAATGGTCTAATCGGGTCTCTGTTCGCCCTACCCTAGAAGTTTAATAGTTCATTTTACTCGCTATTTCATGCGCTTTGAGGTGCCGCTTAGACCAATACGCTATCTGCAATAGGATCAACGTAAATTGAACAAATGTGATAGAATTTCGCTGAATTCTTATATTAACCAAAATATAAAATGATCTAATCGGCTCTCTGATTGCCCTATCATAGAAGCTTAGCAGTGCATTTTACTCGCTCTTCCACGCGCTTTAAGATGCCGCCTAGCCCAGCACACTATCTGAAATAGGAGCGACGTATGTTGAACAAGTGTGACAGAATTACGCTGAATTCTTATATTAACCGTAATATAAAATGATCTAATCGGGTCTCTGTTTGCCTTACCCTGGAAGATTACAAGTGCATTTCACCCGTCACTTCATGCGCTTTGAGATGCCGCTTAGCCCAATAAGCTATCTGAAATAGGAGCGACGTAAATTGAACAAATGTGATAGAATTTCCCTGAAATCTTATAGTAAACAAAATATAAAATGATCTAATCGGGACTCTGATTGCCCTATCATAGAAGTTTAGTAGTGCATTTTATTCGCCCTTCCACGCGCTTTGAGAAGCCGCCTAGCTCAGTACGCTATCTGAAATAGGAGCGACGTAAGTTGGACAAATGTGATAGAATTACGCTGAATTCTTATATTAACCAAAATATAAAATGATCTAATCGGGTCTCTGGTTGCCCTATCATAGAAGTTTAATAGTGCATTTTACTCGCCAATCCACGCGCTTTAAGATTCCGCCTAGCCCAGTACGCCCTCTGAAATAGGAGCGACGTAAATTGAACAAATGTGATAGGATTTTGCTGAATTCTTATATTAACCATAATATAAAATGATCTAATCGGGTCTCTGTTTGCCCTGCCCTAGAAGTTTAATAGTGCATTTTACTCGCCATTTCATGCGCTTTGAGGTGCCGCTTAGACCAATACGCTATCTGCAATAGGATCGACGTAAATTGAACAAATGTGATAGAATTTCGCTGAATTCTTAAATTAACCATAATATAAAATGATCTAAACGGGTATCTGTTTGCCCTACCCTAGAAGTTTAATAGTGCATTTTACTCGCCATTTCTTGCGCTTTGAGATGCCGCTTAGCACAATACGCTATCTGAAATATCAGCGACGTAAATTGAACAAATGTGAGAGAATCTCGCTGATTTCTTATATTAACTTTAATGTAAAATGATCTAATCGGGTCTCTGTTCGCCCTACCCTAGAAGATTAATAGTGCATTTCACTCGTCATTTCATGCGCTTTGTGATGCCGCTTAGCCGAATAAGGTATCTGAAATAGGAGCGACGTAAATTGAACAAATGTGATAGAATTTCCCTGAATACTTATATTAACCTTAATGTAAAATGGTCTAATCGGGTCTCTGATCGCCCTACCCTAGAAGTTTAATAGTTCATTTTACTCGCCATTTCATGCGCTTTGAGATGCCGCTTAGCCCAATACGGTATCTGAAATAGGAGCGACGTAAATTGAACAAATGTGATAGAGTTTCGCTGAATTCTTTTATGAACCATAATGTAAAATGATCTAATCGGGTCTCCGTTCTCCCTAGCCTAGAAGTTTAATAGTGCATTTTATTCTCCATTTCATGCGCTTTGAGATGCCGCTTAGCCCAATACGCTATCTGAAATAGGAGCGACGTAAATTGAACGAATGTGATAGAATTTCGCTGAATTCTTATATTAACCAAAATATAAAATGATCTAATCGGCTCTCTGATTGCCCTATCATAGAAGCTTAGCAGTGCATTTTACTCGCCCTTCCACGCGCTTTAAGATGCCGCCTAGCCCAGCACACTATCTGAAATAGGAGCGACGTATGTTGAACAAATGTGACAGAATTACGCTGAATTCTTATATTAACCGTAATATAAAATGATCTAATCGGGTCTCTGTTTGCCTTACCCTGGAAGATTACAAGTGCATTTCACCCGTCACTTCATGCGCTTTGAGATGCCGCTTAGCCCAATAAGCTATCTGAAATAGGAGCGACGTAAATTGAACAAATGTGATAGAATTTCCCTGAAATCTTATAGTAAACAAAATATAAAATGATCTAATCGGGACTCTGATTGCCCTATCATAGAAGTTTAGTAGTGCATTTTATTCGCCCTTCCACGCGCTTTGAGAAGCCGCCTAGCTCAGTACGCTATCTGAAATAGGAGCGACGTAAGTTGAACAAATGTGATAGAATTACGCTGAATTCTTATATTAACCAAAATATAAAATGATCTAATCGGGTCTCTGATTGCCCTATCATAGAAGTTTAATAGTGCATTTTACTCGCCAATCCACGCGCTTTAAGATTCCGCCTAGCCCAGTACGCCCTCTGAAATAGCAGCGACGTAAATTGAACAAATGTGATAGAATTTTGCTGAATTCTTATATTAACCATAATATAAAATGATCTAATCGGGTCTCTGTTTGCCCTACCCTAGAAGTTTAATAGTGCATTTTACTCGCCATTTCATGCGCTTTGAGGTGCCGCTTAGACCAATACGCTATCTGCAATAGGATCGACGTAAATTGAACAAATGTGATAGAATTTCGCTGAATTCTTAAATTAACCATAATATAAAATGATCTAATCGGGTCTCTGTTTGCCCTACCCTAGAAGTTTAATAGTGCATTTTACTCGCCATTTCTTGCGCTTTGAGATGCCGCTTAGCACAATACGCTATCTGAAATATCAGCGACGTAAATTGAACAAATGTGAGAGAATCTCGCTGATTTCTTATATTAACTTTAATGTAAAATGATCTAATCGGGTCTCTGTTCGCCCTACCCTAGAAGATTAATAGTGCATTTCACTCGTCATTTCATGCGCTTTGTGATGCCGCTTAGCCGAATAAGGTATCTGAAATAGGAGCGACGTAAATTGAACAAATGTGATAGAATTTCCCTGAATACTTATATTAACCTTAATGTAAAATGATCTAATCGGGTCTCTGTTCGCCCTACCCTAGAAGTTTAATAGTTCATTTTACTCGCCATTTCATGCGCTTTGAGATGCCGCTTAGCCCAATACGGTATCTGAAATAGGAGCGACGTAAATTGAACAAATGTGATAGAGTTTCGCAGAATTCTTGAATTAACCATAATATAAAATGATCTTAACGGGTCACTGTTTGCCCTACCCTAGAAGTTTAATAGTGCATTTTACTCACCATTTCTTGCGCTTTGAGGTGCCGCTTAGCCCAATATGCTATCTGAAATAGGAGCGACGTAAATTGAACAAATGTGATCGAATTTTGCTGAATTCTTAAATTAACCATAATATAAAATGATCTAATCGGGTCTCTGATTCCCTACCCTAGAAGTTTAATAGTATATTTTACTCGCCATTTCATGCGCTTTGAGATGCCGCTTAGCCCAATACGCTATCTGAAATAGGAGCAACGTAAATTCAACAAATGTGATAGAATTTTTCTGAATTCTTAAATTAACCATAATATAAAATGATCTTATCGGGTCTCTGTTCGCCCTACCATAGAAGTCTAATAGTGCATTTCACTCGCCATTCCACGCGCTTTAAGATGCCGCCGAGCCCAGTACGGTATCTGAAATAGGAGCGACGTAAATTGAACAAATGTGATAGAATTTTGCTGAATTCTTAAATTAACAATAATATAAAATGATCTAATCGGGTGTCTGTTTGCCGTACCCTAGAAGCTTAATATTGCATTTTACTCGCCATTTCATGCGCTTTGAGCTGCCGCTTAGCCCAATACGCTATCTGAAATAGGAGCGACGTAAGTTGAAAAAATGTGACAGAATTGCGCTGAATTCTTTTATGAACCATAATGTAAAATGATCTAATCGGGTCTCTGTTCTCCCTAGCCTAGAAGTTTAATAGTGCATTTTATTCTCCATTTCATGCGCTTTGAGATGCCGCTTAGCCCAATACGCTATCTGAAATAGGAGCGACGTAAATTGAACGAATGTGATAGAATTTCGCTGAATTCTTATATTAACCAAAATATAAAATGATCTAATCGGCTCTCTGATTGCCCTATCATAGAAGCTTAGTAGTGCATTTTACTCGCCCTTCCACGCGCTTTAAGATGCCGCCTAGCCCAGCACACTATCTGAAATAGGAGCGACGTATGTTGAACAAATGTGATAGAATTACGCTGAATTCTCATATAAACCGTAATATAAAATGATCTAAACGGGTATCTGTTTGCCCTACCCTAGAAGTTTAATAGTGCATTTTACTCGCCATTTCTTGCGCTTTGAGATGCCGCTTAGCACAATACGCTATCTGAAATATCAGCGACGTAAATTGAACAAATGTGAGAGAATCTCGCTGATTTCTTATATTAACTTTAATGTAAAATGATCTAATCGGGTCTCTGTTCGCCCTACCCTAGAAGATTAATAGTGCATTTCACTCGTCATTTCATGCGCTTTGTGATGCCGCTTAGCCGAATAAGGTATCTGAAATAGGAGCGACGTAAATTGAACAAATGTGATAGAATTTCCCTGAATACTTATATTAACCTTAATGTAAAATGGTCTAATCGGGTCTCTGTTCGCCCTACCCTAGAAGTTTAATAGTGCATTTTACTCGCCATTTCATGCGCTTTGAGATGCCGCTTAGCCCAATACGCTATCTGAAATAGGAGCGACGTAAATTGAACAAATGTGATAGAGTTTCGCTGAATTCTTTTATGAACCATAATGTAAAATGATCTAATCGGGTCTCCGTTCTCCCTAGCCTAGAAGTTTAATAGTGCATTTTATTCTCCATTTCATGCGCTTTGAGATGCCGCTTAGCCCAATACGCTATCTGAAATAGGAGCGACGTAAATTGAACGAATGTGATAGAATTTCGCTGAATTCTTATATTAACCAAAATATAAAATGATCTAATCGGCTCTCTGATTGCCCTATCATAGAAGCTTAGCAGTGCATTTTACTCGCCCTTCCACGCGCTTTAAGATGCCGCCTAGCCCAGAACACTATCTGAAATAGGAGCGACGTATGTTGAACAAATGTGACAGAATTACGCGGAATTCTTATATTAACCGTAATATAAAATGATCTAATCGGGTCTCTGTTTGCCTTACCCTGGAAGATTACAAGTGCATTTCACCCGTCACTTCATGCGCTTTGAGATGCCGCTTAGCCCAATAAGCTATCTGAAATAGGAGCGACGTAAATTGAACAAATGTGATAGAATTTCCCTGAAATCTTATAGTAAACAAAATATAAAATGATCTAATCGGGACTCTGATTGCCCTATCATAGAAGTTTAGTAGTGCATTTTATTCGCCCTTCCACGCGCTTTGAGAAGCCGCCTAGCTCAGTACGCTATCTGAAATAGGAGCGACGTAAGTTGAACAAATGTGATAGAATTACGCTGAATTCTTATATTAACCAAAATATAAAATGATCTAATCGGGTCTCTGATTGCCCTATCATAGAAGTTTAATAGTGCATTTTACTCGCCAATCCACGCGCTTTAAGATTCCGCCTAGCCCAGTACGCCCTCTGAAATAGCAGCGACGTAAATTGAACAAATGTGATAGAATTTTGCTGAATTCTTATATTAACCATAATATAAAATGATCTAATCGGGTCTCTGTTTGCCCTACCCTAGAAGTTTAATAGTGCATTTTACTCGCCATTTCATGCGCTTTGAGGTGCCGCTTAGACCAATACGCTATCTGCAATAGGATCGACGTAAATTGAACAAATGTGATAGAATTTCGCTGAATTCTTAAATTAACCATAATATAAAATGATCTAAACGGGTATCTGTTTGCCCTACCCTAGAAGTTTAATAGTGCATTTTACTCGCCATTTCTTGCGCTTTGAGAAGCCGCTTAGCCCAATACGCTATCTGAAATATCAGCGACGTAAATTGAACAAATGTGAGAGAATCTCGCTGATTTCTTATATTAACTTTAATGTAAAATGATCTAATCGGGTCTCTGTTCGCCCTACCCTAGAAGATTAATAGTGCATTTCACTCGTCATTTCATGCGCTTTGTGATGCCGCTTAGCCGAATAAGGTATCTGAAATAGGAGCGACGTAAATTGAACAAATGTGATAGAATTTCCCTGAATACTTATATTAACCTTAATGTAAAATGGTCTAATCGGGTCTCTGTTCGCCCTACCCTAGAAGTTTAATAGTTCATTTTACTCGCCATTTCATGCGCTTTGAGATGCCGCTTAGCCCAATACGGTATCTGAAATAGGAGCGACGTAAATTGAACAAATGTGATAGAGTTTCGCAGAATTCTTGAATTAACCATAATATAAAATGATCTTAACGGGTCACTGTTTGCCCTACCCTAGAAGTTTAATAGTGCATTTTACTCACCATTTCTTGCGCTTTGAGGTGCCGCTTAGCCCAATATGCTATCTGAAATAGGAGCGACGTAAATTGAACAAATGTGATCGAATTTTGCTGAATTCTTAAATTAACCATAATATAAAATGATCTAATCGGGTCTCTGATTCCCTACCCTAGAAGTTTAATAGTATATTTTACTCGCCATTTCATGCGCTTTGAGATGCCGCTTAGCCCAATACGCTATCTGAAATAGGAGCAACGTAAATTCAACAAATGTGATAGAATTTTTCTGAATTCTTAAATTAACCATAATATAAAATGATCTTATCGGGTCTCTGTTCGCCCTACCATAGAAGTCTAATAGTGCATTTCACTCGCCATTCCACGCGCTTTAAGATGCCGCCGAGCCCAGTACGGTATCTGAAATAGGAGCGACGTAAATTGAACAAATGTGATAGAATTTTGCTGAATTCTTAAATTAACAATAATATAAAATGATCTAATCGGGTGTCTGTTTGCCGTACCCTAGAAGCTTAATATTGCATTTTACTCGCCATTTCATGCGCTTTGAGCTGCCGCTTAGCCCAATACGCTATCTGAAATAGGAGCGACGTAAGTTGAAAAAATGTGACAGAATTGCGCTGAATTCTTTTATGAACCATAATGTAAAATGATCTAATCGGGTCTCTGTTCTCCCTAGCCTAGAAGTTTAATAGTGCATTTTATTCTCCATTTCATGCGCTTTGAGATGCCGCTTAGCCCAATACGCTATCTGAAATAGGAGCGACGTAAATTGAACGAATGTGATAGAATTTCGCTGAATTCTTATATTAACCAAAATATAAAATGATCTAATCGGCTCTCTGATTGCCCTATCATAGAAGCTTAGTAGTGCATTTTACTCGCCCTTCCACGCGCTTTAACATGTCGCCTAGCCCAGTACACTATCTGAAATAGGAGCGACGTATGTTGAACAAATGTGATAGAATTACGCTGAATTCTCATATAAACCGTAATATAAAATGATCTAAACGGGTATCTGTTTGCCCTACCCTAGAAGTTTAATAGTGCATTTTACTCGCCATTTCTTGCGCTTTGAGATGCCGCTTAGCACAATACGCTATCTGAAATATCAGCGACGTAAATTGAACAAATGTGAGAGAATCTCGCTGATTTCTTATATTAACTTTAATGTAAAATGATCTAATCGGGTCTCTGTTCGCCCTACCCTAGAAGATTAATAGTGCATTTCACTCGTCATTTCATGCGCTTTGTGATGCCGCTTAGCCGAATAAGGTATCTGAAATAGGAGCGACGTAAATTGAACAAATGTGATAGAATTTCCCTGAATACTTATATTAACCTTAATGTAAAATGGTCTAATCGGGTCTCTGTTCGCCCTACCCTAGAAGTTTAATAGTTCATTTTACTCGCCATTTCATGCGCTTTGAGATGCCGCTTAGCCCAATACGCTATCTGAAATAGGAGCGACGTAAATTGAACAAATGTGATAGAGTTTCGCTGAATTCTTTTATGAACCATAATGTAAAATGATCTAATCGGGTCTCCGTTCTCCCTAGCCTAGAAGTTTAATAGTGCATTTTATTCTCCATTTCATGCGCTTTGAGATGCCGCTTAGCCCAATACGCTATCTGAAATAGGAGCGACGTAAATTGAACGAATGTGATAGAATTTCGCTGAATTCTTATATTAACCAAAATATAAAATGATCTAATCGGCTCTCTGATTGCCCTATCATAGAAGCTTAGCCGTGCATTTTACTCGCCCTTCCACGCGCTTTAAGATGCCGCCTAGCCCAGAACACTATCTGAAATAGGAGCGACGTATGTTGAACAAATGTGACAGAATTACGCTGCATTCTTATATTAACCGTAATATAAAATGATCTAATCGGGTCTCTGTTTGCCTTACCCTGGAAGATTACAAGTGCATTTCACCCGTCACTTCATGCGCTTTGAGATGCCGCTTAGCCCAATAAGCTATCTGAAATAGGAGCGACGTAAATTGAACAAATGTGATAGAATTTCCCTGAAATCTTATAGTAAACAAAATATAAAATGATCTAATCGGGACTCTGATTGCCCTATCATAGAAGTTTAGTAGTGCATTTTATTCGCCCTTCCACGCGCTTTGAGAAGCCGCCTAGCTCAGTACGCTATCTGAAATAGGAGCGACGTAAGTTGAACAAATGTGATAGAATTACGCTGAATTCTTATATTAACCAAAATATAAAATGATCTAATCGGGTCTCTGATTGCCCTATCATAGAAGTTTAATAGTGCATTTTACTCGCCAATCCACGCGCTTTAAGATTCCGCCTAGCCCAGTACGCCCTCTGAAATAGCAGCGACGTAAATTGAACAAATGTGATAGAATTTTGCTGAATTCTTATATTAACCATAATATAAAATGATCTAATCGGGTCTCTGTTTGCCCTACCCTAGAAGTTTAATAGTGCATTTTACTCGCCATTTCATGCGCTTTGAGGTGCCGCTTAGACCAATACGCTATCTCCAATAGGATCGACGTAAATTGAACAAATGTGATAGAATTTCGCTGAATTCTTAAATTAACCATAATATAAAATGATCTAAACGGGTATCTGTTTGCCCTACCCTAGAAGTTTAATAGTGCATTTTACTCGCCATTTCTTGCGCTTTGAGATGCCGCTTAGCACAATACGCTATCTGAAATATCAGCGACGTAAATTGAACAAATGTGAGAGAATCTCGCTGATTTCTCATATTAACTTTAATGTAAAATGATCTAATCGGGTCTCTGTTCGCCCTACCCTAGAAGATTAATAGTGCATTTCACTCGTCATTTCATGCGCTTTGTGATGCCGCTTAGCCGAATAAGGTATCTGAAATAGGAGCGACGTAAATTGAACAAATGTGATAGAATTTCCCTGAATACTTATATTAACCTTAATGTAAAATGGTCTAATCGGGTCTCTGTTCGCCCTACCCTAGAAGTTTAATAGTTCATTTTACTCGCCATTTCATGCGCTTTGAGATGCCGCTTAGCCCAATACGGTATCTGAAATAGGAGCGACGTAAATTGAACAAATGTGATAGAGTTTCGCAGAATTCTTGAATTAACCATAATATAAAATGATCTTAACGGGTCACTGTTTGCCCTACCCTAGAAGTTTAATAGTGCATTTTACTCACCATTTCTTGCGCTTTGAGGTGCCGCTTAGCCCAATATGCTATCTGAAATAGGAGCGACGTAAATTGAACAGATGTGATCGAATTTTGCTGAATTCTTAAATTAACCATAATATAAAATGATCTAATCGGGTCTCTGATTCCCTACCCTAGAAGTTTAATAGTATATTTTACTCGCCATTTCATGCGCTTTGAGGTGCCGCTTAGCCCAATACGCTATCTGAAATAGGAGCAACGTAAATTCAACAAATGTGATAGAATTTTTCTGAATTCTTAAATTAACCATAATATAAAATGATCTTATCGGGTCTCTGTTCGCCCTACCATAGAAGTCTAATAGTGCATTTCACTCGCCATTCCACGCGCTTTAAGATGCCGCCGAGCCCAGTACGGTATCTGAAATAGGAGCGACGTAAATTGAACAAATGTGATAGAATTTTGCTGAATTCTTAAATTAACAATAATATAAAATGATCTAATCGGGTGTCTGTTTGCCGTACCCTAGAAGCTTAATATTGCATTTTACTCGCCATTTCATGCGCTTTGAGCTGCCGCTTAGCCCAATACGCTATCTGAAATAGGAGCGACGTAAGTTGAAAAAATGTGATAGAATTGCGCTGAATTCTTTTATGAACCATAATGTAAAATGATCTAATCGGGTCTCTGTTCTCCCTAGCCTAGAAGTTTAATAGTGCATTTTATTCTCCATTTCATGCGCTTTGAGATGCCGCTTAGCCCAATACGCTATCTGAAATAGGAGCGACGTAAATTGAACGAATGTGATAGAATTTCGCTGAATTCTTATATTAACCAAAATATAAAATGATCTAATCGGCTCTCTGATTGCCCTATCATAGAAGCTTAGTAGTGCATTTTACTCGCCCTTCCACGCGCTTTAAGATGCCGCCTAGCCCAGCACACTATCTGAAATAGGAGCGACGTATGTTGAACAAATGTGATAGAATTACGCTGAATTCTCATATAAACCGTAATATAAAATGATCTAATCGGGTCTCTGTTCGCCCTACCCTAGAAGTTTAATAGTTCATTTTACTCGCCATTTCATGCGCTTTGAGATGCCGCTTAGCCCAATACGCTATCTGCAATAGGAGCGACGTAAATTGAACAAATGTGATAGAATTTTTCTGAATTCTTAAATAAACCATAATATGAAATGATCTAATCGGGTCTCTGTTTGCCCTACCCTAGAAGTTTAACAGTGCATTTTACTCGCCATTGCATGCGCTTTGAGATGCCGCTTAGCCCAATACGCTATCTGCAATAGGAGCGACGTAAATTGAACAAATGTGATAGAATTTCGCTGAATTCTTTTATTAACCATAATGTTAAATGATCTAATCGGGTCTCTGTTCGCCCTAGCGTAGAAGCTTAATAGTGCATTTTATTCGTCATTTCATGCGCTTTGAGATGCCGCTTAGCCGAATACGCTATCTGAAATAGGAGCGACGTAAATTGAACAAATGTGATAGAATTTTTCTGAATTCTTAAATTAACCATAATATAAAATGATCTTATCGGGTCTCTGTTCGCCCTACCATAGAAGTCTAATAGTGCATTTCACTCGTCATTCCACGCGCTTTAAAATGCCGCCTAGCCCAGTACGCTGCCTGAAATAGGAGCGACGTAAGTTGAACAAATGTGATAGAATTACGCTGAATTCTTATATTAACCGTAATATAAAATGATATAATCGGGTCTCTGTTTGCCCTATCATAGAAGTTTAATAGTGCATTTTACTCGCCATTTCATGTGCTTTAAGGTGCCGCATAGCCCAATACGCTATCTGGAATGGGAGCGACGTAAATTGAACAATTGTGATAGAATTTCCCTGAATTCTTATATTAACCTTAATGTAAAATGATCTAGTCGGGTCTCTGTTCGCCCTACCATAGAAGTCTACTAGTGCATTTCACTCGCCATTCCACGCGCTTTAAGATGCCGTCGAGCCCAGTACGGTATCTGAAATAGGAGCGACGTAAATTGAACAAATGTGATAGAATTTTGCTGAATTCTTAAATTAACCATAATATAAAATGATCTAATCGGGTCTCTGTACGCCCTACCATAGAAATCTAATTGTGCATTTTACTCGCCATTTCATGCGCTTTGAGATGCCGCTTAGCCCAATACGCTATCTGAAATAGGAGCGACGTAAGTTGAACAAATGTGATAGAATTCCGCTGAATTCTTTTATTAACCATAATGTAAAATGATCTGATCGGGTCTCTGTTCGCCCTAGCCTAGAAGTTTAAGAGTGCATTTTATTCGCCATTTCATGCGCTTTGAGATGCCGCATAGCCGAATACGCTATCTGAAATAGGAGCGACGTAAATTGAACAAATGCGATAGAATTTCCCTGAAATCTTATATTAAACAAAATATAAAATGTTCTAATCGGGTTTCTGATTGCCCTATCATAGAAGTTTAGTAGTGCATTGTACTCGCCATTCCACGCGCTTTATGATGCCGCCTAGCCCAGTATGGTATCTGAAATAGGAGCTACGTAAGTTGAACAAATGTGATAGAATTACGCTGAATTCTTATATTAACCGTAATTTAAAATGATGTAATCGGGCCTCTGTTTGCCCTATCATAGAAGTTTGATAGTGCATTTTACTTGCCATTTCATGTGCTTTAAGCTGCCGCATAGCCCAATACGCTATCTGAAATAGGAGCGACGTAAATTGAACGAATGTGATAGAATTTCCCTGAATTCTTATATTAACCTTAATGTAAAATGATCTAATCGTGTCTCTGTTCGCCCTACCATAGAAGTCTAATAGTGCATTTCACTCGCCATTTCATGCGCTTTGAGATGCCGCTTAGCCCAATACGCTATCTGGAATAGGAGCGACGTAAATTGAACAAATGTGATAGAATTTCGCTGAATTCTTTTATTAACCATAATGTTAAATGATCTAATCGGGTCTCTGTTTGCCCTACCCTAGATGTTTAATAGTGCGTTTTACTCGGCATTTCATGCGCTTTGAGATGCCGCATAGCCCAATACGCTATCTGTGATAGGAGCGACGTAAATTGAACGAATGTGATAGAATTTCGTTGAATTCTTAAATTAACCGAAATATAAAATGATCTAATCGGGTCTCTGATTGCCCTATCATAGAAGTTTAATAGTGTATTTCACTCATCATTTCATGCGCTTTAAGATGCCGCTTAGCCCAGTACGCTATCTGAAATAGGAGGGACGTAAGTATAACAAATGTGATAGAATTACGCTGAATTCTTATATTAACCGTAATATAAAATGATCTAATCGGGTCCCTGTTTGCCTTACCCTAGAAGTTTAACAGTGCATTTCACTCGTAATTTCATGCGCTTTGAGATGCCACTTCGCCCAATACGCTATCTGGAATAGGAGCGACGTAAATTGAACAAATGTGATAGAATTTCGCAGAATTCTTTTATTAACCATAATGTAAAATGATCTAATGGGGTCTCTGTTTGCCCTACCCTAGATGTTTAATAGTGCGTTTTACTCGGCATTTTATGCGCTTTGAGATGCCGCTTAGCCCAATACGCTATCTGTAATAGGAGCGCCATAAATTGAACAAATGTGATAGAATTTCGTAGAATTCTTAAATTAACCAAAATATAAAATGATCTAATCGGGTCTCTGACTGCCCTATCATAGAAGTTTAATAGTGCATTTCACTCGTCATTTCATGCGCTTTGAGTTGCCGCTAAGCACAATAAGCTATCTGGAATAGCAGCGACGTAAATTGAACAAATGTGATAGAATTACGCCGAATTCTTATATTTACCGTAATATAAAATGATCTAATCGGGTCTCTGTTTGCGTTATCCTAGAAGTTTAATAGGGCATTTTACTCTTCATTTCATGCGCTTTGAGATGCCGCTTAGCCCAATACGCTATCTGAAATAGGAGCGACGTAAGTTGAAAAATTGTGATAGAATTTCGCTGAATTCTTTTTTGAACCATAATGTAAAATGATCTAATCGGGTCTCTGTTCTCCCTAGCCTAGAAGTTTAATAGTGCATTTTATTCTCCATTTCATGCGCTTTGAGATGCCGCTTAGCCCAATACGCTATCTGAAATAGGAGCGACGTAAATTGAACAAATATGATAGAGTTTCGCTGAATTCTTAAATTAACCATAATATAAAATCATCTTATCGGGTCTCTGTTTGCCCTACCCTAGAAGTTTAATAGTGCATTATACTCGCCATTTCTTGCGCTTTAAGATGCCGCCGAGCCCAGTACGCTATCTGAAGTAGGAGCGACGTGAATTGAACAAATGTGACAGAATTTTGCTGACATCTTAAATTAACCATAATATAAAATGATCTAATCGGGTCTCTGTTTGCCCTACCCTACAAGTTTAGCAGTGCATTTTACTCGACATTTCATGCGCTTTGAGATGCCGCTTAGCCCAATGCGCTATCTGAAATGGGAGCGACGTAAATTGAACAAATGTGATAGAATTTCCCAGAATTCTTATATTAACCAAAATATAAAATGATCTAATCGGGTCTCTGATTGCCCTATCATAGAAGTTTAATAGTGCATTTTACTCGCCAATCCACGCGCTTTAAGATTCCGCCTAGCCTAGTACGCTATCTGAAATAGGAGCGACGTAAATTGAACAAATGTGATAGAATCTGGCAGAATTCTCAAATTAACCATAATATAAAATGATCTAATCGGGTCTCTGTTTGCCCTACCCTAGAAGTTTAATAGAGCATTTTACTCGCCATTTCATGCGCTTTGAGATGGCGCTTAGCCCAGTACGCTATCTGAAGTAGGAGCGACGTAAATTGAACAATTCTGATAGAATTTCGCTGAATTCTTATATTAACCAAAATATAAAATGATCTAGTCGGGTCCCTGATTGCCCTATCATAGAAGTTTAATAGTGCATTTTGATCGCCATTCCACGCGCTTTAAGATGCCTCCTAGCCCAGTATGCTATCTGAAATTGGAGCGACGTAAATTGAACAAATGTGATAGAATTTGGCTGAATTCTTAAATTAACCATAATATAAAATCATCTTATCGGGTCTCTGTTTGCCCTACCCTAGAAGTTTAATAGTGCATTTTACTCGCCATTTCTTGCGCTTTAAGATGCCGCCGAGCCCAGTACGCTATCTGAAGTAGGAGCGACGTAAGTTGAACAAATGTGATAGAATTACGCTGAATTCTTATATTAACCGTAACATAAAATGATCTAATCGGTTCTCTGTTCACCCTACCCTAGAAGTTTAAGAGTGCCTTTCACTCGCCATTTCATGCGCTTTGAGATGCCGCATAGCCCAATACGCTATCTGAAATAGGAGCGACGTAAATTGAACAAATGTGATAGAATTTCCCTGAAATCTTATATGAAACAAAATATAAAATGATCTAATCGGGTCTCTGATTGCCCTATCATACAAGTTTAATAGTGCATTTTACTCGCCAATCCACGCGCTTTAAGATTCCGCCTAGCCCAGAACGCTATCTGAAATAGGAGCGACCTAAATTGAACGAATGTGATAGAATTTTGCTGAATTCTTAAATTAACCATAATATAAAATGATCTAATCGGGTCTCTGCTTGCCCTACCCTAGAAGTTTAATAGCGCGTTTTAGTCGCCATTTCATGCGCTTTGAGATGCCGCTTCGCCCAATACGCTGTCTGAAATAGGAGCGACGTAAATTAAACAAACGTGATAGAATTTCCCTGAAATCTTATATTAAACAAAATATAAAATGATCTAAACGGGACTCTGATTGCCCTATCATAGAAGTTTAATAGTGCATTTTACTCGCGATTTCACGCGCTTTAAGATGCCGCCTAGCCCAGTATGCTATCTGAAATAGGAACGACGTAAATTGAACAGATGTGATAGAATTTCGCTGAATTCTTATATTAACCAAAATATAGAATGATCAAATCGGGTCTCTGATTGCCCTATCATAGAAGTTTAATACTGCATTTTACTCGCCATTCCACGCGCTTTAAGTTGCCGCCTAGCCCAGTACGCTATCTGAAATAGGAGCCGCGTAAATTGAACAAATGTGATAGAATTTCGCTGAATTCTTATATTAACCAACATATAAAATGATCTAATCGGGTCTCTGATTGCCCTATCATAGAAGTTTAATAGTGCATTTTACTTGCCATTCCACGCGCTTTAAGATGCCGCCTAGCCCAGTACGCTATCTGAAAGAGGAGCGACGTAAATTGAACAAATGTGATAGAATTTCGCTGAATTCTTATATTAACCATAATATAAAATGATCTAATCGGGTCTCTGATTGCCCTACCCTAGAAGTTTAATAGTGCATTTTACTCGCCATTTCATGCGCTTTGAGATGCCGCTTAGCCCAATACGCTATCTGAAATAGGAGCCGCGTAAATTGAACAAATGTGATAGAATTTCGCTGAATTCTTATATTAACCAACATATAAAATGATCTAATCGGGTCTCTGATTGCCCTATCATAGAAGTTTAATAGTGCATTTTACTCGCCATTCCACGCGCTTTAAGTTGCCGCCTAGCCCAGTACGCTATCTGAAATAGGAGCTACGTAACTTGAACAAATGTGACAGAATCACGCTGAATTCTTATATTAACCGTAATATAAAATGATCTAATCGTGTCTCTGATTGCCCTATCATAGAAGTTTAAGAGTGCATTTTACTCGCCATTTCTTGCGCTTTGAGATGTCGCTTAGCCCAATTCGCTATCTGAAGTATCAGCGACGTAAATTGAACAAATGTGATAGAATTTCGCTGAATTCTTATATTAACCGTAATATAAAATGATCTAATCGGGTCTCTGTTTGCCTTATCCTAGAAGTTTAATAGTGCATTTTACTCGCCATTTCATGCGCTTTGAGATGCCGCTAAGCCCAATACGCTATCTGAAATAGGAGCGACGTAAATTGAACAATTGTGATAGAATTACGCTGAATTCTTATATTAACGAAAATATAAAAAGATCTAATCGGGTCTCTGATTGCCCTATCATAGAAGTTTAATAGTGCATTTTACTCGCGATTTCACGCGCTTTAAGATGCCGCCTAGCCCAGTATGCTATCTGAAATAGGAACGACGTAAATTGAACAGATGTGATAGAATTTCGCTGAATTCTTATATTAACCAAAATATAGAATGATCAAATCGGGTCTCTGATTGCCCTATCATAGAAGTTTAATACTGCATTTTACTCGCCATTCCACGCGCTTTAAGTTGCCGCCTAGCCCAGTACGCTATCTGAAATAGGACCTACGTAAGTTGAACAAATGTGACAGAATTACGCTGAATTCTTATATTAACCGTAATATAAAATGATCTAATCGGGTCTCTGATTGCCCTATCATAGAAGTTTAAGAGTGCATTTTACTCGCCATTTCTTGCGCTTTGAGATGCCGCTTAGCCCAATACGCTATCTGAAATATCAGCGACGTAAATTGAACAAATGTGATAGAATTTGCCTGAAATCTTATATTAAACAAAATATAAAATGATCTAAACGGGACTCTGATTGCCCTATCATAGAAGTTTAGTAGTGCATTTTACTCGCCCTTCCACGCGCTTTAAGATGCCGCCTAGCCCAGTACACTATCTGAAATAGGAGCGACGTATGTTGAACAAATGTGATAGAATTTCCCTGAATTCTTATATTAACCTTAATGAAAAATGATCTAATCGGGTCTTTGTTCGCCCTACCCTAGAAGTTTAATAGTGCATTTTGCTCGCCATTCCACACGCTTTAAGATGCCGCCTAGCCCAGTATGCTATCTGAAATAGGAACGACGTAAATTGAACAAATGTGATAGAATTTTGCTGAATTCTTAAATTAACCATAATATAAAATGATCTAATCGGGTCTCTGATTGCTCTACCCTAGAAGTTTAATAGTGCATTTTACTCGCCATTTCTTGCGCTTTGCGATGCCGCTTAGCCCAATACGCTATCTGATATAGGAGCGACGTAAATTGAACAAATGTGATAGAATTTCGCTGAATTCTTATATTCACCAACATATAAAATGATCTAATCTGGTATCTGATTGCCCTATCATCGAAGTTTAGGAGTGCATTTTACTCGCCATTTCTTGCGCTTTGAGATGCCGCTTAGCCCAATACGCTATCTGAAATATCAGCGACGAAAATTGAACAAATGTGAGAGAATCTCGCTGAATTCTTAAATTAACCATAATATGAAATGATCTAATCGGGTCTCTGGTTGCCCTACCCTAGAAGTTTAATAGTGCATTTTACTCGCCATTTCTTGCGCTTTGAGATGCCGCTTAGCCCTATACGCTATCTGAAATAGGAGCGACGTAAATTGAACAAATGTGATAGAATTTCGCTGAAATCTTATTTTAACCTTAATGTAAAATGATCTAATCGGGTCTTTGTTCGCCCTACCCTAGAAGTTTAATAGTGCATTTCACTCGTCATTTCATGCGCTTTGAGATGCCGCTTAGCCCAATACGCTATCTGAAGTAGGAGCGACGTAAATTGAACAAATGTGATAGAATTTCCCTGAATTCTTATATTAACCAACATATAAAATGATCTAATCGGGTCTCTGATTGCCCTATCATAGAAGTTTAATAGTGCATTTTACTCGCCATTCCACGCGCTTTAAGTTGCCGCCTAGCCCTGTACGCTATCTGAAATAGGAGCGACGTAAATTGAACAAATGTGATAGAATTTCACTGAATTCTTATATTCACCATAATATAAAATGATCTAATCGGGTCTCTGATTGCCCTACCCTAGAAGTTTAATAGTGCACCTTTCTCGCCATTTCATGCGCTTTGAGATGCCGCTTAGCCCAATACGCTATCTGAAATAGGAGCGACGTAAATTGAACAAATGTGATAGAATTTCGCTGAATTCTTAAATTAACCATAATATAAAATAATCTAACCGGGTGTCTGATTGCCCTACCCTAGAAGTTTAATAGTGCATTTTACTTGCCATTTCATGCGCTTTGAGATGGCGCTTAGCCCAATACGCTATCTGAAATAGGAGCGACGTAAATTGAACAAATGTGAAAGCATTTCCCTGAATTCTTATATTAACCTTAATGTAAAATGATCTAATCGGGTCTATGTTCGCCCAACCCTAGAAGTTTAATAGCGCATTTCACTCGTCATTTCATGCGCTCTGAGATGCCGCTTAGCCCAATAAGCTATCTGAAATAGGAGCAACGTAAATTGAACAAATGTGATAGAATTTCCCTGAATACTTATATTAACCTTAATGTAAAATGATCTAATCGGGTCTCTGTTCGCCCTACCCTAGAAGTTTAATAGTGCATTTTACTCGTCATTTCATGCGCTTTGAGATGCCGCTTAGCCCAATACGCTATCTGAAATAGGACCGACGTAAATTGAACGAATGTGATAGAATATCGCTGAATTCTTATATTAACCAAAATATAAAATGATCTAATCGGGTCTCTGATAGCCCTATCATACAAGTTTAATAGTGCATTTTAATCGCCATTCCACGCGCTTTAAGATGCCGCCTAGCCCAGTACGCTATCTGAAATAGGAGCGACGTAAGTTGAACAAATGTGGTAGAATTACGCTGAATTCTTATATTAACCATAATATAAAATGATCTAATCGGGTCTCTGTTTGCCTTATCCTAGAAGTTTAATAGTGCATTTTACTCGCCATTTCATGCGCATTGAGATGCCGCTTAGCCAATACGCTATCTGAAATAGGAGCGACGTAAATTGAACAAATGTGATAGAATTTCGCTGAATTCTTATTTTAACCTTAATGTAAAATGATCTAATCGGGTCTTTGTTCGCCCTACCCTAGAAGTTTAATAGTGCATTTCACTCGACATTTCATGCGCTTTGAGATGCCGCTTAGCCCAATAAGCTATCTGAAGTAGGAGCGACGTAAATTGAACAAATGTGATAGAATTTCCCTGAATTCTTATATTAACCATAATATAAAATGATCTAATCGGGTCTCTTATTGCCCTACCTAGAAGTTTAATAATGCATTTTACTCGACATTTCATGCGCTTTGAGATGCCGCTTAGCCCAATACGCTATCTGAAATAGGAGCGATGTAAATTGAACAAATGTGATAGAATTTCGCTGAATCCTTTTATTAACCATAATGTTAAATAATCTAATCGGGTCTCTGTTCGCCCTAGCGTAGAAGCTTAATAGTGCATTTTATTCGTCATTTCATGCGCTTTGAGATGCCGCTTAGCGCGATACGCTATCTGAAATAGGAGCGACGTAAATTGAACAAATGTGGTAGAGTTTCGCTGAATTCTTATATTAACCAAAATATAAAATGATCTAATCGGGTCTCTGATTGCCCCTATCATAGAAGTTTAAAAGTGCATTTTACTCGCCATTCCACGCGCGTTAAGATGCCGCCTAGCCCACTACGCTATCTGAAATAGGAGCAACGTAAATTCAACAAATGTGATAGAATTTCGCTCAATTCTTATATTAACCAAAATATAAAATGATCTGATCGGGTCTCTGATTGCCCTATGATAGAAGATTAACAGTGCATTTTACTTGCCATTCCTCGCGTTTTAAGATGCCGCCTAGCCCTGTACGCTAGCTGAAATAGGAACGACGTAAATTGAAATATGTACTAGAATTTTGCTGAATTCTTAATTAACCATAATATAAATTAATCTAATCGGGTCTCTGTTTGCCCTACCCCAGAAGTTTAATAGTGCATTTTACTCGCCATTTCATGCGCTTTGAGATGCCGCTTAGCCCAATACGCTATCTGAAATAGGAGCGACGTAATTGAACAAATGTGATAGAATTTCCCTGAATACTTATATTAACCTTAATGTAAAATGATCTAATCGGGTCTCTGTTCGCCCTACCCTAGAAGTTTAATAGTGTATTTTAGTCGCCATTTCATGCGCTTTGAGATGCCGCTTAGCCCAATAAGCTATCTGAAATAGGAGCGACGTAAATTGAACAAATGTGATAGAATTTCCCTGAATACTTATATTAACCTTAATATAAAATGATCTAATCGGGTCTCTGTTTGCCTTATCCTAGAAGTTTAATAGTGCATGTTTCTCGCCATTTCATGCGCTTTGAGATGCCGCTTAGCCCAATACGCTATCTGAAATAGGAGTGACGTAAATTGAACAAATGTGATAGAATTTCGCTGAATTGATAGATTAACCATAATATAAAATTATCTAATCGGGTCTCTGTGTGCCCTACCCTAGAAGTTTAATAGTGCATTTGACTCGCCATTTCTTGCGCTTTGAGATGCCGCTTAGCCCAATAAGCTATCTGAAATAGGAGCAACGTAAATTGAACAAATGTGATAGAATTTCCCTGAATACTTATATTAACCTTAATGTAAAATGATCTAATCGGGTCTCTGTTCGCCCTACCCTAGAAGTTTAATATTGCATTTTACTCGTCATTTCATGCGCTTTGAGATGCCGCTTAGCCCAATACGCTATCTGAAATAGGAGCGACGTAAATTGAACGAATGTGATAGAATATCGCTGAATTCTTATATTAACCAAAATATAAAATGATCTAATCGGGTCTCTGATAGCCCTATCATACAAGTTTAGTAGTGCATTTTAATCGCCATTCCACGCGCTTTAAGATGCCGCCTAGCCCAGTACGCTATCTGAAATAGGAGCGACGTAAGTTGAACAAATGTGATAGAATTACGCTGAATTCTTATATTAACCATAATATAAAATGATCTAATCGGGTCATCTGTTTGCCTTATCCTAGAAGTTTAATAGTGCATTTTACTCGCCATTTCATGCGCATTGAGATGCCGCTTAGCCCAATACGCTATCTGAAATAGGAGCGACGTAAATTGAACAAATGTGATAGAATTTCGCTGAATTCTTAAATTAACCATAATATAAAATGATCTAACCGGGTCCTCTGATTGCCCTACCCTAGAAGTTTAATAGTGCATTTTACTTGCCATTTCATGCGCTTTGAGATGCCGCTTAGCCCAATACGCTATCTGAAATAGGAGCGACGTAAATTGAACAAATGTGATAGAATTTCCCTGAATACTTATATTAACCTTACTGTGAAATGATCTAATCGGGTCTCTGTTCGCCCTACCCTAGAAGTTTAATAGTGCATTTCACTCGCCATTTCAGCGCTTTGAGATGCCGCTTAGCCCCAGTTCGCTATCTGAAATAGGTGCGACGTAAGTTGAACAAATGTGATAGAATTACGCTGAATTCTTAAATTAACCATAATATGAAATGATCTAATCGTGTCTATGTTTGCCGTACCCTAGAAGTTTAATAGTGCATTTTACTCGTCATTTCATGCGCTTTGAGATGCCGCTTAGCCCAATACGCTATCTGAAATGGGAGCGATGTAAATTGAACAAATGTGATAGAATTTCGCTGAATTCTTTTATTAACCATAATGTTAAATGATCTAATCGGGTCTCTGTTCGCCCTAGCGTAGAAGCTTAATAGTGCATTTTATTCGTCATTTCATGCGCTTTGAGATGCCGCGTAGGCCCCATACGCTATCTGAAATAGGAGCGACGTAAATTGAACAAATGTGATAAAATTTTGCTGACTTCTTAAATTAACCATAATATAAAATGATCTAATCGGGTCTCTGATTCCCTACCCTAGAAGTTTAATAGTATATTTTACTCGCCATTTCATGCGCTTTGAGATGCCGCTTAGCCCAATACGCTATCTGAAAATAGGAGCAACGTAAATTCAACAAATGTGATAGAATTTCGCTGAATTCTTATATTAACCAAAATATAAAATGATCTAATCGGGTCTCTGATTGCCCTATGATAGAAGATTAACAGTGCATTTTACTCGCCTTTCCTCGCGTTTTAAGATGCCGCCTAGCCCAGTACACTAGCTGAAATAGGAACGACGTAAATTGGAAAAATGTGATAGAAGTTTGTCTGAATTCTTAAATTAACCATAATATAAATTAATCTAATCGGGTCTCTGTTTGCCCTACCCTAGAAGTTTAATAGTGCATTTTACTCGCCATTTCATGCGCTTTGAGATGCCGCTTAGCCCAATACGCTATCTGAAATAGGAGCGACGTAAATTGAACGAATGTGATAGAATTTCGCTGAATTCTTAAATTAACCATAGTATAAAATGATCTAAACGGGTATCTGTTTGCCCTACCCTAGAAGTTTAATAGTGCATTTTATCTCGCCATTTCTTGCGCTTTGAGATGCCGCTTAGCACAATACGCTATCTGAAATATCAGCGACGTAAATTGAACAAATGTGAGAGAATCTCGCTGATTTCTTATATTACTTTAATGTAAAATGATCTAATCGGGTCTCTGTTCGCCCTACCCTAGAAGATTAATAGTGCATTTCACTCGTCATTTCATGCGCTTTGTGATGCCGCTTAGCCGAATAAGGTATCTGAAATAGGAGCGACGTAAATTGAACAAATGTGATAGAATTTCCCTGAATACTTATATTAACCTTAATGTAAAATGATCTAATCGGGTCTCTGTTCGCCCTACCTAGAAGTTTAATAGTTCATTTTACTCGCCATTCATGCGCTTTGAGATGCCGCTTAGCCCAATACGGTATCTGAAATAGGAGCGACGTAAATTGAACAAATGTGATAGAGTTTCGCTGAATTCTTTTATGAACCATAATGTAAAATGATCTAATCGGGTCTCTGTTCTCCCTAGCCTAGAAGTTTAATAGTGCATTTTATTCTCCATTTCATGCGCTTTGAGATGCCGCTTAGCCCAATACGCCTATCTGAATAGGAGCGACGTAAATTGAAACGAATGTGATAGAATTTCGCTGAATTCTTATATTAACCAAAATATAAAATGATCTAATCGGCTCTCTGATTGCCCTATCATACAAGTTTAGTAGTGCATTTTAATCGCCATTCCACGCGCTTTAAGATGCCGCCTAGCCCAGTACGCTATCTGAAATAGGAGCGACGTAAGTTGAACAAATGTGATAGAATTACGCTGAATTCTTATATTAACCATAATATAAAATGATCTAATCGGGTCTCTGTTTGCCTTATCCTAGAAGTTTAATAGTGCATTTTACTCGCCATTTCATGCGCATTGAGATGCCGCTTAGCCCAATACGCTATCTGAAATAGGAGCGACGTAAATTGAACAAATGTGATAGAATTTCGCTGAATTCTTAAATTAACCATAATATAAAATGATCTAACCGGGTCTCTGATTGCCCTACCCTAGAAGTTTAATAGTGCATTTTACTTGCCATTTCATGCGCTTTGAGATGCCGCTTAGCCCAATACGCTATCTGAAATAGGAGCGACATAAATTGAACAAATGTGATAGAATTTCCCTGAATACTTATATTAACCTTACTGTGAAATGATCTAATCGGGTCTCTGTTCGCCCTACCCTAGAAGTTTAATAGTGCATTTCACTCGCCATTTCATGCGCTTTGAGATGCCGCTTAGCCCAGTTCGCTATCTGAAATAGGAGCGACGTAAGTTGAACAAATGTGATAGAATTACGCTGAATTCTTAAATTAACCATAATATGAAATGATCTAATCGTGTCTATGTTTTCCGTACCCTAGAAGTTTAATAGTGCATTTTACTCGTCATTTCATGCGCTTTGAGATGCCGCTTAGCCCAATACGCTATCTGAAATGGGAGCGATGTAAATTGATCAAATGTGGTAGAATTTCGCTGAATTCTTTTATTAACCATAATGTTAAATGATCTAATCGGGTCTCTGTTCGCCCTAGCGTAGAAGCTTAATAGTGCATTTTATTCGTCATTTCATGCGCTTTGAGATGCCGCGTAGCCCCATACGCTATCTGAAATAGGAGCGACGTAAATTGAACAAATGTGATAAAATTTTGCTGAATTCTTAAATTAACCATAATATAAAATGATCTAATCGGGTCTCTGATTCCCTACCCTAGAAGTTTAATAGTATATTTTACTCGCCATTTCATGCGCTTTGAGATGCCGCTTAGCCCAATACGCTATCTGGAATAGGAGCAACGTAAATTCAACAAATGTGATAGAATTTCGCTGAATTCTTATATTAACCAAAATATAAAATGATCTAATCGGGTCTCTGATTGCCCTATGATAGAAGATTAACAGTGCATTTTACTCGCCTTTCCTCGCGTTTTAAGATGCCGCCTAGCCCAGTACACTAACTGAAATAGGAACGACGTAAATTGGAAAAATGTGATAGAAGTTTGCTGAATTCTTAAATTAACCATAATATAAATTAATCTAATCGGGTCTCTGTTTGCCCTACCCTAGAAGTTTAATAGTGCATTTTACTCGCCATTTCATGCGCTTTGAGATGCCGCTTAGCCCAATACGCTATCTGAAATAGGAGCGACGTAAATTGAACGAATGTGATAGAATTTCGCTGAATTCTTATATTAACCAAAATATAAAATGATCTAATCGGCTCTCTGATTGCCCTATCATGGAAGCTTAGTAGTGCATTTTACTCGCCCTTCCACGCGCTTTAAGATGCCGCCTAGCCCAGCACACTATCTGAAATAGGAGCGACGTATGTTGAACAAATGTGATAGAATTACGCTGAATTCTTATATTAACCGTAATATAAAATGATCTAATCGGGTCTCTGTTTGCCTTACCCTCGAAGATTACAAGTGCATTTCACCCGTCACATCATGCGCTTTGAGATGCCGCTTAGCCCAATAAGCTATCTGAAATAGGAGCGACGTAAATTGAACAAATGTGATAGAATTTCCCTGAAATCTTATAGTAAACAAAATATAAAATGATCTAATCGGGACTCTGATTGCCCTATCATAGAAGTTTAGTAGTGCATTTTATTCGCCCTTCCACGCGCTCTGAGAAGCCGCCTAGCTCAGTACGCTATCTGAAATAGGAGCGACGTAAGTTGAACAAATGTGATAGAATTACGCTGAATTCTTATATTAACCAAAATATAAAATGATCTAATCGGGTCTCGGATTGCCCTATCATAGAAGTTTAATAGTGCATTTTACTCGCCAATCCACGCGCTTTAAGATTCCGCCTAGCCCAGTACGCCCTCTGAAATAGGAGCGACGTAAATTGAACAAATGTGATAGAATTTTGCTGAATTCTTATATTAACCATAATATAAAATGATCTAATCGGGTCTCTGTTTGCCCTACCCTAGAAGTTTAATAGTGCATTTTACTCGCCATTTCATGCGCTTTGAGGTGCCGCCTAGACCAATACGCTATCTGCAATAGGATCGACGTAAATTGAACAAATGTGATAGAATTTCGCTGAATTCTTAAATTAACCATAATATAAAATGATCTAAACGGGTATCTGTTTGCCCTACCCTAGAAGTTTAATAGTGCATTTTACTCGCCATTTCTTGCGCTTTGAGATGCCACTTAGCACAATACGCTATCTGAAATATCAGCGACGTAAATTGAACAAATGTGAGAGAATCTCGCTGATTTCTTATATTAACTTTAATGTAAAATGATCTAATCGGGTCTCTGTTCGCCCTACCCTAGAAGATTAATAGTGCATTTCACTCGTCATTTCATGCGCTTTGTGATGCCGCTTAGCCGAATAAGGTATCTGAAATAGGAGCGACGTAAATTGAACAAATGTGATAGAATTTCCCTGAATACTTATATTAACCTTAATGTAAAATGGTCTAATCGGGTCTCTGTTCGCCCTACCCTAGAAGTTTAATAGTGCATTTTACTCGCCATTTCATGCGCTTTGAGATGCCGCTTAGCCCAATACGCTATCTGAAATAGGAGCGACGTAAATTGAACAAATGTGATAGAGTTTCGCTGAATTCTTTTATGAACCATAATGTAAAATGATCTAATCGGGTCTCTGTTCTCCCTAGCCTAGAAGTTTAATAGTGCATTTTATTCTCCATTTCATGCGCTTTGAGATGCCGCTTAGCCCAATACGCTATCTGAAATAGGAGCGACGTAAATTGAACGAATGTGATAGAATTTCGCTGAATTCTTATATTAACCAAAATATAAAATGATCTAATCGGCTCTCTGATTGCCCTATCATAGAAGCTTAGCAGTGCATTTTACTCGACCTTCCACGCGCTTTAAGATGCCGCCTAGCCCAGCACACTATCTGAAATAGGAGCGACGTATGTTGAACAAGTGTGACAGAATTACGCTGAATTCTTATATTAACCGTAATATAAAATGATCTAATCGGGTCTCTGTTTGCCTTACCCTGGAAGATTACAAGTGCATTTCACCCGTCACTTCATGCGCTTTGAGATGCCGCTTAGCCCAATAAGCTATCTGAAATAGGAGCGACGTAAATTGAACAAATGTGATAGAATTTCCCTGAAATCTTATAGTAAACAAAATATAAAATGATCTAATCGGGACTCTGATTGCCCTATCATAGAAGTTTAGTAGTGCATTTTATTCGCCCTTCCACGCGCTTTGAGAAGCCGCCTAGCTCAGTACGCTATCTGAAATAGGAGCGACGTAAGTTGAACAAATGTGATAGAATTACGCTGAATTCTTATATTAACCAAAATATAAAATGATCTAATCGGGTCTCTGGTTGCCCTATCATAGAAGTTTAATAGTGCATTTTACTCGCCAATCCACGCGCTTTAAGATTCCGCCTAGCCCAGTACGCCCTCTGAAATAGGAGCGACGTAAATTGAACAAATGTGATAGAATTTTGCTGAATTCTTATATTAACCATAATATAAAATGATCTAATCGGGTCTCTGTTTGCCCTACCCTAGAAGTTTAATAGTGCATTTTACTCGCCATTTCATGCGCTTTGAGGTGCCGCTTAGACCAATACGCTATCTGCAATAGTATCGACGTAAATTGAACAAATGTGATAGAATTTCGCTGAATTCTTAAATTAACCATAATATAAAATGATCTAAACGGGTATCTGTTTGCCCTACCCTAGAAGTTTAATAGTGCATTTTACTCGCCATTTCTTGCGCTTTGAGATGCCGCTTAGCACAATACGCTATCTGAAATATCAGCGACGTAAATTGAACAAATGTGAGAGAATCTCGCTGATTTCTTATATTAACTTTAATGTAAAATGATCTAATCGGGTCTCTGTTCGCCCTACCCTAGAAGATTAATAGTGCATTTCACTCGTCATTTCATGCGCTTTGTGATGCCGCTTAGCCGAATAAGGTATCTGAAATAGGAGCGACGTAAATTGAACAAATGTGATAGAATTTCCCTGAATACTTATATTAACCTTAATGTAAAATGGTCTAATCGGGTCTCTGATCGCCCTACCCTAGAAGTTTAATAGTTCATTTTACTCGCCATTTCATGCGCTTTGAGATGCCGCTTAGCCCAATACGGTATCTGAAATAGGAGCGACGTAAATTGAACAAATGTGATAGAGTTTCGCTGAATTCTTTTATGAACCATAATGTAAAATGATCTAATCGGGTCTCCGTTCTCCCTAGCCTAGAAGTTTAATAGTGCATTTTATTCTCCATTTCATGCGCTTTGAGATGCCGCTTAGCCCAATACGCTATCTGAAATAGGAGCGACGTAAATTGAACAAATGTGATAGAATTTCCCTGAATACTTATATTAACCTTACTGTGAAATGATCTAATCGGGTCTCTGTTCGCCCTACCCTAGAAGTTTAATAGTGCATTTCACTCGCCATTTCATGCGCTTTGAGATGCCGCTTAGCCCAGTTCGCTATCTGAAATAGGAGCGACGTAAGTTGAACAAATGTGATAGAATTACGCTGAATTCTTAAATTAACCATAATATGAAATGATCTAATCGTGTCTATGTTTGCCGTACCCTAGAAGTTTAATAGTGCATTTTACTCGTCATTTCATGCGCTTTGAGATGCCGCTTAGCCCAATACGCTATCTGAAATGGGAGCGATGTAAATTGAACAAATGTGGTAGAATTTCGCTGAATTCTTTTATTAACCATAATGTTAAATGATCTAATCGGGTCTCTGTTCGCCCTAGCGTAGAAGCTTAATAGTGCATTTTATTCGTCATTTCATGCGCTTTGAGATGCCGCGTAGCCCCATACGCTATCTGAAATAGGAGCGACGTAAATTGAACAAATGTGATAAAATTTTGCTGAATTCTTAAATTAACCATAATATAAAATGATCTAATCGGGTCTCTGATTCCCTACCCTAGAAGTTTAATAGTATATTTTACTCGCCATTTCATGCGCTTTGAGATGCCGCTTAGCCCAATACGCTATCTGAAATAGGAGCAACGTAAATTCAACAAATGTGATAGAATTTCGCTGAATTCTAATATTAACCAAAATATAAAATGATCTAATCGGGTCTCTGATTGCCCTATGATAGAAGATTAACAGTGCATTTTACTCGCCTTTCCTCGCGTTTTAAGATGCCGCCTAGCCCAGTACACTAGCTGAAATAGGAACGACGTAAATTGAACGAATGTGATAGAAGTTTGCTGAATTCTTAAATTAACCATAATATAAATTAATCTAATCGGGTCTCTGTTTGCCCTACCCTAGAAGTTTAATAGTGCATTTTACTCGCCATTTCATGCGCTTTGAGATGCCGCTTAGCCCAATACGCTATCTGAAATAGGAGCGACGTAAATTGAACGAATGTGATAGAATTTCGCTGAATTCTTATATTAACCAAAATATAAAATGATCTAATCGGCTCTCTGATTGCCCTATCATGGAAGCTTAGTAGTGCATTTTACTCGCCCTTCCACGCGCTTTAAGATGCCGCCTAGCCCAGCACACTATCTGAAATAGGAGCGACGTATGTTGAACAAATGTGATAGAATTACGCTGAATTCTTATATTAACCGTAATATAAAATGATCTAATCGGGTCTCTGTTTGCCTTACCCTCGAAGATTACAAGTGCATTTCACCCGTCACTTCATGCGCTTTGAGATGCCGCTTAGCCCAATAAGCTATCTGAAATAGGAGCGACGTAAATTGAACAAATGTGATAGAATTTCCCTGAAATCTTATAGTAAACAAAATATAAAATGATCTAATCGGGACTCTGATTGCCCTATCATAGAAGTTTAGTAGTGCATTTTATTCGCCCTTCCACGCGCTTTGAGAAGCCGCCTAGCTCAGTACGCTATCTGAAATAGGAGCGACGTAAGTTGAACAAATGTGATAGAATTACGCTGAATTCTTATATTAACCAAAATATAAAATGATCTAATCGGGTCTCGGATTGCCCTATCATAGAAGTTTAATAGTGCATTTTACTCGCCAATCCACGCGCTTTAAGATTCCGCCTAGCCCAGTACGCCCTCTGAAATAGGAGCGACGTAAATTGAACAAATGTGATAGAATTTTGCTGAATTATTATATTAACCATAATATAAAAATGATCTAATCGGGTCTCTGTTTGCCCTACCCTAGAAGTTTAATAGTGCATTTTACTCGCCATTTCATGCGCTTTGAGGTGCCGCTTAGCCCAATACGCTATCTGAAATAGGAGCGACGTAAATTGAACAAATGTGATAGAATTTCCCTGAATACTTATATTAACCTTACTGTGAAATGATCTAATCGGGTCTCTGTTCGCCCTACCCTAGAAGTTTAATAGTGCATTTCACTCGCCATTTCATGCGCTTTGAGATGCCGCTTAGCCCAATACGCTATCTGAAATAGGAGCGACGTAAGTTGATCAAATGTGATAGAATTACGCTGAATTCTTAAATTAACCATAATATGAAATGATCTAATCGTGTCCATGTTTGCTGTACCCTAGAAGTTTAATAGTGCATTTTACTCGTCATTTCATGCGCTTTGAGATGCCGCTTAGCCCAATACGCTATCTGAAATGGGAGCGATGTAAATTGAACAAATGTGGTAGAATTTCGCTGAATTCTTTTATTAACCATAATGTTAAATGATCTAATCGGGTCTCTGTTCGCCCTAGCGTAGAAGCTTAATAGTGCATTTTATTCGTCATTTCATGCGCTTTGAGATGCCGCGTAGCCCCATACGCTATCTGAAATAGGAGCGACGTAAATTGAACAAATGTGATAAAATTTTGCTGAATTCTTAAATTAACCATAATATAAAATGATCTAATCGGGTCTCTGATTCCCTACCCTAGAAGTTTAATAGTATATTTTACTCGCCATTTCATGCGCTTTGAGATGCCGCTTAGCCCAATACGCTATCTGAAATAGGAGCAACGTAAATTCAACAAATGTGATAGAATTTCGCTGAATTCTTATATTAACCAAAATATAAAATGATCTAATCGGGTCTCTGAATGCCCTATGATAGAAGATTAACAGTGCATTTTACTCGCCATTCCTCGCGTTTTAAGATGCCGCCTAGCCCAGTACACTAGCTGAAATAGGAACGACGTAAATTGGAAAAATGTGATAGAAGTTTGCTGAATTCTTAAATTAACCATAATATAAATTAATCTAATCGGGTCTCTGTTTGCCCTACCCTAGAAGTTTAATAGTGCATTTTACTCGCCATTTCATGCGCTTTGAGATGCCGCTTAGCCCAATACGCTATCTGAAATAGGAGCGACGTAAATTGAACGAATGTGATAGAATTTCGCTGAATTCTTATATTAACCAAAATATAAAATGATCTAATCGGCTCTCTGATTGCCCTATCATGGAAGCTTAGTAGTGCATTTTACTCGCCCTTCCACGCGCTTTAAGATGCCGCCTAGCCCAGCACACTATCTGAAATAGGAGCGACGTATGTTGAACAAATGTGATAGAATTACGCTGAATTCTTATATTAACCGTAATATAAAATGATCTAATCGGGTCTCTGTTTGCCTTACCCTCGAAGATTACAAGTGCATTTCACCCGTCACTTCATGCGCTTTGAGATGCCGCTTAGCCCAATAAGCTATCTGAAATAGGAGCGACGTAAATTGAACAAATGTGATAGAATTACGCTGAATTCTTATATTAACCAAAATATAAAATGATCTAATCGGGTCTCGGATTGCCCTATCATAGAAGTTTAATAGTGCATTTTACTCGCCAATCCACGCGCTTTAAGATTCCGCCTAGCCCAGTACGCCCTCTGAAATAGGAGCGACGTAAATTGAACAAATGTGATAGAATTTTGCTGAATTCTTATATTAACCATAATATAAAATGATCTAATCGGGTCTCTGTTTGCCCTACCCTAGAAGTTTAATAGTGCATTTTACTCGCCATTTCATGCGCTTTGAGGTGCCGCTTAGACCAATACGCTATTTCTGCCCAATAGGATCGACGTAAATTGAACAAATGTGATAGAATTTCGCTGAATTCTTAAATTAACCATAATATAAAATGATCTAAACGGGTATCTGTTTGCCCTACCCTAGAAGTTTAATAGTGCATTTTACTCGCCATTTCTTGCGCTTTGAGATGCCGCTTAGCACAATACGCTATCTGAAATATCAGCGACGTAAATTGAACAAATGTGAGAGAATCTCGCTGATTTCTTATATTAACTTTAATGTAAAATGATCTAATCGGGTCTCTGTTCGCCCTACCCTAGAAGATTAATAGTGCATTTCACTCGTCATTTCATGCGCTTTGTGATGCCGCTTAGCCCAATACGGTATCTGAAATAGGAGCGACGTAAATTGAACAAATGTGATAGAGTTTCGCTGAATTCTTTTATGAACCATAATGTAAAATGATCTAATCGGGTCTCCGTTCTCCCTAGCCTAGAAGTTTAATAGTGCATTTTATTCTCCATTTCATGCGCTTTGAGATGCCGCTTAGCCCAATACGCTATCTGAAATAGGAGCGACGTAAATTGAACAAATGTGATAGAATTTCCCCTGAATACTTATATTAACCTTACTGTGAAATGATCTAATCGGGTCTCTGTTCGCCCTACCCTAGAAGTTTAATAGTGCATTTCACTCGCCATTTCATGCGCTTTGAGATGCCGCTTAGCCCAGTTCGCTATCTGAAATAGGAGCGACGTAAGTTGAACAAATGTGATAGAATTACGCTGAATTCTTAAATTAACCATAATATGAAATGATCTAATCGTGTCTATGTTTGCCGTACCCTAGAAGTTTAATAGTGCATTTTACTCGTCATTTCATGCGCTTTGAGATGCCGCTTAGCCCAATACGCTATCTGAAATGGGAGCGATGTAAATTGAACAAATGTGGTAGAATTTCGCTGAATTCTTTTATTAACCATAATGTTAAATGATCTAATCGGGTCTCTGTTCGCCCTAGCGTAGAAGCTTAATAGTGCATTTTATTCGTCATTTCATGCGCTTTGAGATGCCGCGTAGCCCCATACGCTATCTGAAATAGGAGCGACGTAAATTGAAACAAATGTGATAAAATTTAGCTGAATTCTTAAATTAACCATAATATAAAATGATCTAATCGGGTCTCTGATTCCCTACCCTAGAAGTTTAATAGTATATTTTACTCGCCATTTCATGCGCTTTGAGATGCCGCTTAGCCCAATACGCTATCTGAAATAGGAGCAACGTAAATTCAACAAATGTGATAGAATTTCGCTGAATTCTAATATTAACCAAAATATAAAATGATCTAATCGGGTCTCTGATTGCCCTATGGTAGAAGATTAACAGTGCATTTTACTCGCCATTCCTCGCGTTTTAAGATGCCGCCTAGCCCAGTACACTAGCTGAAATAGGAACGACGTAAATTGGAAAAATGTGATAGAAGTTTGCTGAATTCTTAAATTAACCATAATATAAATTAATCTAATCGGGTCTCTGTTTGCCCTACCCTAGAAGTTTAATAGTGCATTTTACTCGCCATTTCATGCGCTTTGAGATGCCGCTTAGCCCAATACGCTATCTGAAATAGGAGCGACGTAAATTGAACGAATGTGATAGAATTTCGCTGAATTCTTATATTAACCAAAATATAAAATGATCTAATCGGCTCTCTGATTGCCCTATCATGGAAGCTTAGTAGTGCATTTTACTCGCCCTTCCACGCGCTTTAAGATGCCGCCTAGCCCAGCACACTATCTGAAATAGGAGCGACGTATGTTGAACAAATGTGATAGAATTACGCTGAATTCTTATATTAACCGTAATATAAAATGATCTAATCGGGTCTCTGTTTGCCTTACCCTCGAAGATTACAAGTGCATTTCACCCCGTCACTTCATGCGCTTTGAGATGCCGCTTAGCCCAATAAGCTATCTGAAATAGGAGCGACGTAAATTGAACAAATGTGATAGAATTTCCCTGAAATCTTATAGTAAACAAAATATAAAATGATCTAATCGGGACTCTGATTGCCCTATCATAGAAGTTTAGTAGTGCATTTTATTCGCCCTTCCACGCGCTTTGAGAAGCCGCCTAGCTCAGTACGCTATCTGAAATAGGAGCGACGTAAGTTCAACAAATGTGATAGAATTACGCTGAATTCTTATATTAACCAAAATATAAAATGATCTAATCGGGTCTCGGATTGCCCTATCATAGAAGTTTAATAGTGCATTTTACTCGCCAATCCACGCGCTTTAAGATTCCGCCTAGCCCAGTACGCCCTCTGAAATAGGAGCGACGTAAATTGAACAAATGTGATAGAATTTTGCTGAATTATTATATTAACCATAATATAAAATGATCTAATCGGGTCTCTGTTTGCCCTACCCTAGAAGTTTAATAGTGCATTTTACTCGCCATTTCATGCGCTTTGAGGTGCCGCTTAGCCCAATACGCTATCTGAAATAGGAGCGACGTAAATTGAACAAATGTGATAGAATTTCCCTGAATACTTATATTAACCTTACTGTGAAATGATCTAATCGGGTCTCTGTTCGCCCTACCCTAGAAGTTTAATAGTGCATTTCACTCGCCATTTCATGCGCTTTGAGATGCCGCTTAGCCCAGTTCGCTATCTGAAATAGGAGCGACGTAAGTTGATCAAATGTGATAGAATTACGCTGAATTCTTAAATTAACCATAATATGAAATGATCTAATCGTGTCTATGTTTGCTGTACCCTAGAAGTTTAATAGTGCATTTTACTCGTCATTTCATGCGCTTTGAGATGCCGCTTAGCCCAATACGCTATCTGAAATGGGAGCGATGTAAATTGAACAAATGTGGTAGAATTTCGCTGAATTCTTTTATTAACCATAATGTTAAATGATCTAATCGGGTCTCTGTTCGCCCTAGCGTAGAAGCTTAATAGTGCATTTTATTCGTCATTTCATGCGCTTTGAGATGCCGCGTAGCCCCATACGCTATCTGAAATAGGAGCGACGTAAATTGAACAAATGTGATAAAATTTTGCTGAATTCTTAAATTAACCATAATATAAAATGATCTAATCGGGTCTCTGATTCCCTACCCTAGAAGTTTAATAGTATATTTTACTCGCCATTTCATGCGCTTTGAGATGCCGCTTAGCCCAATACGCTATCTGAAATAGGAGCAACGTAAATTCAACAAATGTGATAGAATTTCGCTGAATTCTTATATTAACCAAAATATAAAATGATCTAATCGGGTCTCTGATTGCCCTATGATAGAAGATTAACAGTGCATTTTACTCGCCTTTCCTCGCGTTTTAAGATGCCGCCTAGCCCAGTACACTAGCTGAAATAGGAACGACGTAAATTGGAAAAATGTGATAGAAGTTTGCTGAATTCTTAAATTAACCATAATATAAATTAATCTAATCGGGTCTCTGTTTGCCCTACCCTAGAAGTTTAATAGTGCATTTTACTCGCCATTTCATGCGCTTTGAGATGCCGCTTAGCCCAATACGCTATCTGAAATAGGAGCGACGTAAATTGAACGAATGTGATAGAATTTCGCTGAATTCTTATATTAACCAAAATATAAAATGATCTAATCGGCTCTCTGATTGCCCTATCATGGAAGCTTAGTAGTGCATTTTACTCGCCCTTCCACGCGCTTTAAGATGCCGCCTAGCCCAGCACACTATCTGAAATAGGAGCGACGTATGTTGAACAAATGTGATAGAATTACGCTGAATTCTTATATTAACCGTAATATAAAATGATCTAATCGGGTCTCTGTTTGCCTTACCCTCGAAGATTACAAGTGCATTTCACCCGTCACTTCATGCGCTTTGAGATGCCGCTTAGCCCAATAAGCTATCTGAAATAGGAGCGACGTAAATTGAACAAATGTGATAGAATTACGCTGAATTCTTATATTAACCAAAATATAAAATGATCTAATCGGGTCTCGGATTGCCCTATCATAGAAGTTTAATAGTGCATTTTACTCGCCAATCCACGCGCTTTAAGATTCCGCCTAGCCCAGTACGCCCTCTGAAATAGGAGCGACGTAAATTGAACAAATGTGATAGAATTTTGCTGAATTCTTATATTAACCATAATATAAAATGATCTAATCGGGTCTCTGTTTGCCCTACCCTAGAAGTTTAATAGTGCATTTTACTCGCCATTTCATGCGCTTTGAGGTGCCGCTTAGACCAATACGCTATCTGCAATAGGATCGACGTAAATTGAACAAATGTGATAGAATTTCGCTGAATTCTTAAATTAACCATAATATAAAATGATCTAAACGGGTATCTGTTTGCCCTACCCTAGAAGTTTAATAGTGCATTTTACTCGCCATTTCTTGCGCTTTGAGATGCCGCTTAGCACAATACGCTATCTGAAATATCAGCGACGTAAATTGAACAAATGTGAGAGAATCTCGCTGATTTCTTATATTAACTTTAATGTAAAATGATCTAATCGGGTCTCTGTTCGCCCTACCCTAGAAGATTAATAGTGCATTTCACTCGTCATTTCATGCGCTTTGTGATGCCGCTTAGCCCAATACGGTATCTGAAATAGGAGCGACGTAAATTGAACAAATGTGATAGAGTTTCGCTGAATTCTTTTATGAACCATAATGTAAAATGATCTAATCGGGTCTCTGTTCTCCCTAGCCTAGAAGTTTAATAGTGAATTTTATTCTCCATTTCATGCGCTTTGAGATGCCGCTTAGCCCAATACGCTATCTGAAATAGGAGCGACGTAAATTGAACGAATGTGATAGAATTTCGCTGAATTCTTATATTAACCAAAATATAAAATGATCTAATCGGCTCTCTGATTGCCCTATCATACAAGTTTAGTAGTGCATTTTAATCGCCATTCCACGCGCTTTAAGATGCCGCCTAGCCCAGTACGCTATCTGAAATAGGAGCGACGTAAGTTGAACAAATGTGATAGAATTACGCTGAATTCTTATATTAACCATAATATAAAATGATCTAATCGGGTCTCTGTTTGCCTTATCCTAGAAGTTTAATAGTGCATTTTACTCGCCATTTCATGCGCATTGAGATGCCGCTTAGCCCAATACGCTATCTGAAATAGGAGCGACGTAAATTGAACAAATGTGATAGAATTTCGCTGAATTCTTAAATTAACCATATATAAAATGATCTAACCGGGTCTCTGATTGCCCTACCCTAGAAGTTTAATAGTGCATTTTACTTGCCATTTCATGCGCTTTGAGATGCCGCTTAGCCCAATACGCTATCTGAAATAGGAGCGACGTAAATTGAACGAATGTGATAGAATTTCGCTGAATTCTTATATTAACCAAAATATAAAATGATCTAATCGGCTCTCTGATTGCCCTATCATGGAAGCTTAGTAGTGCATTTTACTCGCCCTTCCACGCGCTTTAAGATGCCGCCTAGCCCAGCACACTATCTGAAATAGGAGCGACGTATGTTGAACAAATGTGATAGAATTACGCTGAATTCTTATATTAACCGTAATATAAAATGATCTAATCGGGTCTCTGTTTGCCTTACCCTCGAAGATTACAAGTGCATTTCACCCGTCACATCATGCGCTTTGAGATGCCGCTTAGCCCAATAAGCTATCTGAAATAGGAGCGACGTAAATTGAACAAATGTGATAGAATTTCCCTGAAATCTTATAGTAAACAAAATATAAAATGATCTAATCGGGACTCTGATTGCCCTATCATAGAAGTTTAGTAGTGCATTTTATTCGCCCCTTCCACGCGCTCTGAGAAGCCGCCTAGCTCAGTACGCTATCTGAAATAGGAGCGACGTAAGTTGAACAAATGTGATAGAATTACGCTGAATTCTTATATTAACCAAAATATAAAATGATCTAATCGGGTCTCGGATTGCCCTATCATAGAAGTTTAATAGTGCATTTTACTCGCCAATCCACGCGCTTTAAGATTCCGCCTAGCCCAGTACGCCCTCTGAAATAGGAGCGACGTAAATTGAACAAATGTGATAGAATTTTGCTGAATTCTTATATTAACCATAATATAAAATGATCTAATCGGGTCTCTGTTTGCCCTACCCTAGAAGTTTAAGAGTGCATTTTACTCGCCATTTCATGCGCTTTGAGGTGCCGCTTAGACCAATACGCTATCTGCAATAGGATCGACGTAAATTGAACAAATGTGATAGAATTTCGCTGAATTCTTAAATTAACCATAATATAAAATGATCTAAACGGGTATCTGTTTGCCCTACCCTAGAAGTTTAATAGTGCATTTTACTCGCCATTTCTTGCGCTTTGAGATGCCGCTTAGCACAATACGCTATCTGAAATATCAGCGACGTAAATTGAACAAATGTGAGAGAATCTCGCTGATTTCTTATATTAACTTTAATGTAAAATGATCTAATCGGGTCTCTGTTCGCCCTACCCTAGAAGATTAATAGTGCATTTCACTCGTCATTTCATGCGCTTTGTGATGCCGCTTAGCCGAATAAGGTATCTGAAATAGGAGCGACGTAAGTTGAACAAATGTGATAGAATTACGCTGAATTCTTAAATTAACCATAATATGAAATGATCTAATCGTGTCTATGTTTGCCGTACCCTAGAAGTTTAATAGTGCATTTTACTCGTCATTTCATGCGCTTTGAGATGCCGCTTAGCCCAATACGCTATCTGAAATGGGAGCGATGTAAATTGATCAAATGTGGTAGAATTTCGCTGAATTCTTTTATTAACCATAATGTTAAATGATCTAATCGGGTCTCTGTTCGCCCTAGCGTAGAAGCTTAATAGTGCATTTTATTCGTCATTTCATGCGCTTTGAGATGCCGCGTAGCCCCATACGCTATCTGAAATAGGAGCGACGTAAATTGAACAAATGTGATAAAATTTTGCTGAATTCTTAAATTAACCATAATATAAAATGATCTAATCGGGTCTCTGATTCCCTACCCTAGAAGTTTAATAGTATATTTTACTCGCCATTTCATGCGCTTTGAGATGCCGCTTAGCCCAATACGCTATCTGAAATAGGAGCAACGTAAATTCAACAAATGTGATAGAATTTCGCTGAATTCTTATATTAACCAAAATATAAAATGATCTAATCGGGTCTCTGATTGGCCCTATGATAGAAGATTAACAGTGCATTTTACTCGCCTTTCCTCGCGTTTTAAGATGCCGCCTAGCCAGTACACTAGCTGAAATAGGAACGACGTAAATTGGAAAAATGTGATAGAAGTTTGCTGAATTCTTAAATTAACCATAATATAAATTAATCTAATCGGGTCTCTGTTTGCCCTACCCTAGAAGTTTAATAGTGCATTTTCCTCGCCATTTCATGCGCTTTGAGATGCCGCTTAGCCCAATACGCTATCTGAAATAGGAGCGACGTAAATTGAACGAATGTGATAGAATTTCGCTGAATTCTTATATTAACCAAAATATAAAATGATCTAATCGGCTCTCTGATTGCCCTATCATGGAAGCTTAGTAGTGCATTTTACTCGCCCTTCCACGCGCTTTAAGATGCCGCCTAGCCCAGCACACTATCTGAAATAGGAGCGACGTATGTTGAACAAATGTGATAGAATTACGCTGAATTCTTATATTAACCGTAATATAAAATGATCTAATCGGGTCTCTGTTTGCCTTACCCTCGAAGATTACAAGTGCATTTCACCCGTCACTTCATGCGCTTTGAGATGCCGCTTAGCCCAATAAGCTATCTGAAATAGGAGCGACGTAAATTGAACAAATGTGATAGAATTTCCCTGAAATCTTATAGTAAACAAAATATAAAATGATCTAATCGGGACTCTGATTGCCCTATCATAGAAGTTTAGTAGTGCATTTTATTCGCCCTTCCACGCGCTCTGAGAAGCCGCCTAGCTCAGTACGCTATCTGAAATAGGAGCGACGTAAGTTGAACAAATGTGATAGAATTACGCTGAATTCTTATATTAACCAAAATATAAAATGATCTAATCGGGTCTCGGATTGCCCTATCATAGAAGTTTAATAGTGCATTTTACTCGCCAATCCACGCGCTTTAAGATTCCGCCTAGCCCAGTACGCCCTCTGAAATAGGAGCGACGTAAATTGAACAAATGTGATAGAATTTTGCTGAATTCTTATATTAACCATAATATAAAATGATCTAATCGGGTCTCTGTTTGCCCTACCCTAGAAGTTTAAGAGTGCATTTTACTCGCCATTTCATGCGCTTTGAGGTGCCGCTTAGACCAATACGCTATCTGCAATAGGATCGACGTAAATTGAACAAATGTGATAGAATTTCGCTGAATTCTTAAATTAACCATAATATAAAATGATCTAAACGGGTATCTGTTTGCCCTACCCTAGAAGTTTAATAGTGCATTTTACTCGCCATTTCTTGCGCTTTGAGATGCCGCTTAGCACAATACGCTATCTGAAATATCAGCGACGTAAATTGAACAAATGTGAGAGAATCTCGCTGATTTCTTATATTAACTTTAATGTAAAATGATCTAATCGGGTCTCTGTTCGCCCTACCCTAGAAGTTTAATAGTGCATTTTCACTCGTCATTTCATGCGCTTTGTGATGCCGCTTAGCCGAATAAGGTATCTGAAATAGGAGCGACGTAAATTGAACAAATGTGATAGAATTTCCCTGAATACTTATATTAACCTTAATGTAAAATGGCTAATCGGGTCTCTGTTCGCCCTACCCTAGAAGTTTAATAGTTCATTTTACTCGCCATTTCATGCGCTTTGAGATGCCGCTTAGCCCAATACGCTATCTGAAATAGGAGCGACGTAAATTGAACAAATGTGATAGAGTTTCGCTGAATTCTTTTATGAACCATAATGTAAAATGATCTAATCGGGTCTCTGTTCTCCCTAGCCTAGAAGTTTAATAGTGCATTTTATTCTCCATTTCATGCGCTTTGAGATGCCGCTTAGCCCAATACGCTATCTGAAATAGGAGCGACGTAAATTGAACGAATGTGATAGAATTTCGCTGAATTCTTATATTAACCAAAATATAAAATGATCTAATCGGCTCTCTGATTGCCCTATCATAGAAGCTTAGCAGTGCATTTTACTCGCCCTTCCACGCGCTTTAAGATGCCGCCTAGCCCAGCACACTATCTGAAATAGGAGCGACGTATGTTGAACAAGTGTGACAGAATTACGCTGAATTCTTATATTAACCGTAATATAAAATGATCTAATCGGGTCTCTGTTTGCCTTACCCTGGAAGATTACAAGTGCATTTCACCCGTCACTTCATGCGCTTTGAGATGCCGCTTAGCCCAATAAGCTATCTGAAATAGGAGCGACGTAAATTGAACAAATGTGATAGAATTTCCCTGAAATCTTATAGTAAACAAAATATAAAATGATCTAATCGGGACTCTGATTGCCCTATCATAGAAGTTTAGTAGTGCATTTTATTCGCCCTTCCACGCGCTTTGAGAAGCCGCCTAGCTCAGTACGCTATCTGAAATAGGAGCGACGTAAGTTGAACAAATGTGATAGAATTACGCTGAATTCTTATATTAACCAAAATATAAAATGATCTAATCGGGTCTCTGGTTGCCCTATCATAGAAGTTTAATAGTGCATTTTACTCGCCAATCCACGCGCTTTAAGATTCCGCCTAGCCCAGTACGCCCTCTGAAATAGGAGCGACGTAAATTGAACAAATGTGATAGAATTTTGCTGAATTCTTATATTAACCATAATATAAAATGATCTAATCGGGTCTCTGTTTGCCCTACCCTAGAAGTTTAATAGTGCATTTTACTCGCCATTTCATGCGCTTTGAGGTGCCGCTTAGACCAATACGCTATCTGCAATAGGATCGACGTAAATTGAACAAATGTGATAGAATTTCGCTGAATTCTTAAATTAACCATAATATAAAATGATCTAAACGGGTATCTGTTTGCCCTACCCTAGAAGTTTAATAGTGCATTTTACTCGCCATTTCTTGCGCTTTGAGATGCCGCTTAGCACAATACGCTATCTGAAATATCAGCGACGTAAATTGAACAAATGTGAGAGAATCTCGCTGATTTCTTATATTAACTTTAATGTAAAATGATCTAATCGGGTCTCTGTTCGCCCTACCCTAGAAGATTAATAGTGCATTTCACTCGTCATTTCATGCGCTTTGTGATGCCGCTTAGCCGAATAAGGTATCTGAAATAGGAGCGACGTAAATTGAACAAATGTGATAGAATTTCCCTGAATACTTATATTAACCTTAATGTAAAATGGTCTAATCGGGTCTCTGTTCGCCCTACCCTAGAAGTTTAATAGTTCATTTTACTCGCCATTTCATGCGCTTTGAGATGCCGCTTAGCCCAATACGGTATCTGAAATAGGAGCGACGTAAATTGAACAAATGTGATAGAGTTTCGCTGAATTCTTTTATGAACCATAATGTAAAATGATCTAATCGGGTCTCTGTTCTCCCTAGCCTAGAAGTTTAATAGTGCATTTTATTCTCCATTTCATGCGCTTTGAGATGCCGCTTAGCCCAATACGCTATCTGAAATAGGAGCGACGTAAATTGAACGAATGTGATAGAATTTCGCTGAATTCTTATATTAACCAAAATATAAAATGATCTAATCGGCTCTCTGATTGCCCTATCATAGAAGCTTAGCAGTGCATTTTACTCGCCCTTCCACGCGCTTTAAGATGCCGCCTAGCCCAGCACACTATCTGAAATAGGAGCGACGTATGTTGAACAAGTGTGACAGAATTACGCTGAATTCTTATATTAACCGTAATATAAAATGATCTAATCGGGTCTCTGTTTGCCTTACCCTGGAAGATTACAAGTGCATTTCACCCGTCACTTCATGCGCTTTGAGATGCCGCTTAGCCCAATAAGCTATCTGAAATAGGAGCGACGTAAATTGAACAAATGTGATAGAATTTCCCTGAAATCTTATAGTAAACAAAATATAAAATGATCTAATCGGGACTCTGATTGCCCTATCATAGAAGTTTAGTAGTGCATTTTATTCGCCCTTCCACGCGCTTTGAGAAGCCGCCTAGCTCAGTACGCTATCTGAAATAGGAGCGACGTGAGTTGAACAAATGTGATAGAATTACGCTGAATTCTTATATTAACCAAAATATAAAATGATCTAATCGGGTCTCTGATTGCCCTATCATAGAAGTTTAATAGTGCATTTTACTCGCCAATCCACGCGCTTTAAGATTCCGCCTAGCCCAGTACGCCCTCTGAAATAGCAGCGACGTAAATTGAACAAATGTGATAGAATTTTGCTGAATTCTTATATTAACCATAATATAAAATGATCTAATCGGGTCTCTGTTTGCCCTACCCTAGAAGTTTAATAGTGCATTTTACTCGCCATTTCATGCGCTTTGAGGTGCCGCTTAGACCAATACGCTATCTGCAATAGGATCGACGTAAATTGAACAAATGTGATAGAATTTCGCTGAATTCTTAAATTAACCATAATATAAAATGATCTAAACGGGTATCTGTTTGCCCTACCCTAGAAGTTTAATAGTGCATTTTACTCGCCATTTCTTGCGCTTTGAGATGCCGCTTAGCACAATACGCTATCTGAAATATCAGCGACGTAAATTGAACAAATGTGAGAGAATCTCGCTGATTTCTTATATTAACTTTAATGTAAAATGATCTAATCGGGTCTCTGTTCGCCCTACCCTAGAAGATTAATAGTGCATTTCACTCGTCATTTCATGTGCTTTGTGATGCCGCTTAGCCGAATAAGGTATCTGAAATAGGAGCGACGTAAATTGAACAAATGTGATAGAATTTCCCTGAATACTTATATTAACCTTAATGTAAAATGGTCTAATCGGGTCTCTGTTCGCCCTACCCTAGAAGTTTAATAGTTCATTTTACTCGCCATTTCATGCGCTTTGAGATGCCGCTTAGCCCAATACGGTATCTGAAATAGGAGCGACGTAAATTGAACAAATGTGATAGAGTTTCGCAGAATTCTTGAATTAACCATAATATAAAATGATCTTAACGGGTCACTGTTTGCCCTACCCTAGAAGTTTAATAGTGCATTTTACTCACCATTTCTTGCGCTTTGAGGTGCCGCTTAGCCCAATATGCTATCTGAAATAGGAGCGACGTAAATTGAACAAATGTGATAGAATTTTGCAGAATTCTTAAATTAACCATAATATAAAATGATCTAATCGGGTCTCTGATTCCCTACCCTAGAAGTTTAATAGTATATTTTACTCGCCATTTCATGCGCTTTGAGATGCCGCTTAGCCCAATACGCTATCTGAAATAGGAGCAACGTAAATTCAACAAATGTGATAGAATTTTTCTGAATTCTTAAATTAACCATAATATAAAATGATCTTATCGGGTCTCTGTTCGCCCTACCATAGAAGTCTAATAGTGCATTTCACTCGCCATTCCACGCGCTTTAAGATGCCGCCGAGCCCAGTACGGTATCTGAAATAGGAGCGACGTAAATTGAACAAATGTGATAGAATTTTGCTGAATTCTTAAATTAACAATAATATAAAATGATCTAATCGGGTGTCTGTTTGCCGTACCCTAGAAGCTTAATATTGCATTTTACTCGCCATTTCATGCGCTTTGAGCTGCCGCTTAGCCCAATACGCTATCTGAAATAGGAGCGACGTAAGTTGAAAAAATGTGATAGAATTGCGCTGAATTCTTTTATGAACCATAATGTAAAATGATCTAATCGGGTCTCTGTTCTCCCTAGCCTAGAAGTTTAATAGTGCATTTTATTCTCCATTTCATGCGCTTTGAGATGCCGCTTAGCCCAATACCCTATCTGAAATAGGAGCGACGTAAATTGAACGAATGTGATAGAATTTCGCTGAATTCTTATATTAACCAAAATATAAAATGATCTAATCGGCTCTCTGATTGCCCTATCATAGAAGCTTAGTAGTGCATTTTACTCGCCCTTCCACGCGCTTTAAGATGCCGCCTAGCCCTGCACACTATCTGAAATAGGAGCGACGTATGTTGAACAAATGTGATAGAATTACGCTGAATTCTCATATAAACCGTAATATAAAATGATCTAATCGGGTCTCTGTTCGCCCTACCCTAGAAGTTTAATAGTTCATTTTACTCGCCATTTCATGCGCTTTGAGATGCCGCTTAGCCCAATACGCTATCTGCAATAGGAGCGACGTAAATTGAACAAATGTGATAGAATTTCGCTGAATTCTTTTATTAACCATAATGTTAAATGATCTAATCGGGTCTCTGTTCGCCCTAGCGTAGCAGCTTAATAGTGCATTTTATTCGTCATTTCATGCGCTTTGAGATGCCGCTTAGCCGAATACGCTATCTGAAATAGGAGCGACGTAAATTGAACAAATGTGATAGAATTTTTCTGAATTCTTAAATTAACCATAATATAAAATGATCTTATCGGGTCTCTGTTCGCCCTACCATAGAAGTCTAATAGTGCATTTCACTCGTCATTCCACGCGCTTTAAGATGCCGCCTAGCCCAGTACGCTGCCTGAAATAGGAGCGACGTAAGTTGAACAAATGTGATAGAATTACGCTGAATTCTTATATTAACCGTAATATAAAATGATATAATCGGGTCTCTGTTTGCCCTATCATAGAAGTTTAATAGTGCATTTTACTCGCCATTTCATGTGCTTTAAGGTGCCGCATAGCCCAATACGCTATCTGGAATGGGAGCGACGTAAATTGAACAATTGTGATAGAATTTCCCTGAATTCTTATATTAACCTTAATGTAAAATGATCTAGTCGGGTCTCTGTTCGCCCTACCATAGAAGTCTAATAGTGCATTTCACTCGTCATTCCACGCGCTTTAAGATGCCGTCGAGCCCAGTACGGTATCTGAAATAGGAGCGACGTAAGTTGAACAAATGTGATAGAATTTCGTTGAATTCTTAAATTAACCGAAATATAAAATGATCTAATCGGGTCTCTGATTGCCCTATCATAGAAGTTTAATAGTGTATTTCACTCATCATTTCATGCGCTTTAAGATGCCGCTTAGCCCAGTACGCTATCTGAAATAGGAGGGACGTAAGTTTAACAAATGTGATAGAATTACGCTGAATTCTTATATTAACCGTAATATAAAATGATCTAATCGGGTCTCTGATTGCCCTATCATAGAAGTTTAATAGTGCATTTCACTCGTCATTTCATGCGCTTTGAGATGCCGCTAAGCACAATAAGCTATCTGGAATAGCAGCGACGTAAATTGAACAAATGTGATAGAATTACGCCGAATTCTTATATTTACCGTAATATAAAATGATCTAATCGGGTCTCTGTTTGCGTTATCCTAGAAGTTTAATAGGGCATTTTACTCTTCGTTTCATGCGCTGCGAGATGCCGCTTAGCCCAATACGCTATCTGAAATAGGAGCGACGTAAGTTGAAAAATTGTGATAGAATTTCGCTGAATTCTTTTTTGAACCATAATGTAAAATGATCTAATCGGGTCTCTGTTCTCCCTAGCCTAGAAGTTTAATAGTGCATTTTATTCTCCATTTCATGCGCTTTGAGATGCCGCTTAGCCCAATACGCTATCTGAAATAGGAGCGACGTAAATTGAACAAATATGATAGAGTTTCGCTGAATTCTTAAATTAACCATAATATAAAATCATCTTATCGGGTCTCTGTTTGCCCTACCCTAGAAGTTTAATAGTGCATTATACTCGCCATTTCTTGCGCTTTAAGATGCCGCCGAGCCCAGTACGCTATCTGAAGTAGGAGCGACGTAAATTGAACAATTCTGATAGCATTTCGCTGAATTCTTATATTAACCAAAATATAAAATGATCTACGCGGGTCTCTGATTGCCCTATCATAGAAGTTTAATAGTGCATTTTGATCGCCATTCCACGCGCTTTAAGATGCCGCCTAGCCCAGTATGCTATCTGAAATTGGAGCGACGTGAATTGAACAAATGTGACAGAATTTTGCTGACATCTTAAATTAACCATAATATAAAATGATCTAATCGGGTCTCTGTTTGCCCTACCCTACAAGTTTAGCAGTGCATTTTACTCGACATTTCATGCGCTTTGAGATGCCGCTTAGCCCAATGCGCTATCTGAAATGGGAGCGACGTAAATTGAACAAATGTGATAGAATTTCCCAGAATTCTTATATTAACCAAAATATAAAATGATCTAATCGGGTCTCTGATTGCCCTATCATAGAAGTTTAATAGTGCATTTTACTCGCCAATCCACGCGCTTTAAGATTCCGCCTAGCCCAGTACGCTATCTGAAATAGGAGCGACGTAAATTGAACAAATGTGATAGAATCTGGCAGAATTCTCAAATTAACCATAATATAAAATGATCTAATCGGGTCTCTGTTTGCCCTACCCTAGAAGTTTAATAGAGCATTTTACTCGCGATTTCATGCGCTTTGAGATGGCGCTTAGCCCAGTACGCTATCTGAAGTAGGAGCGACGTAAATTGAACAATTCTGATAGAATTTCGCTGAATTCTTATATTAACCAAAATATAAAATGATCTAGTCGGGTCCCTGAATGCCCTATCATAGAAGTTTAATAGTGCATTTTGATCGCCATTCCACGCGCTTTAAGATGCCTCCTAGCCCAGTATGCTATCTGAAATTGGAGCGACGTAAATTGAACAAATGTGACAGAATTTTGCTGAATTCTTAAATTAACCATAATATAAAATGATCTAATCGGGTCTCTGCTTGCCCTACCCTAGAAGTTTAATAGTGCATTTTAGTCGCCATTTCATGCGCTTTGAGATGCCGCTTCGCCCAATACGCTATCTGAAATAGGAGCGACGTAAATTAAACAAATGTGATAGAATTTCCCTGAAATCTTATATTAAACAAAATATAAAATGATCTAATCGGGTCTCTGTTTGCCCTACCCTAGAAGTTTAATAGTGCATTTTACTCGCCATTTCATGCGATTTGAGATGCCGCTTAGCCCAATACGCTATCTGAAATAGGAGCGACGTAAATTGAACAAATGTGATAGAATTTCCCTGAATTCTTATATTAACCAAAATATAAAATGATCTAATCGGGTCTCTGATGGCCCTATCATAGAAGTTTAATAGTGCATTTTACTCGCCAATCCACGCGCTTTAAGATTCCGCCTAGCCCAGTACGCTATCTGAAATAGGAGCGACGTAAATTGAACAAATGTGATAGAATTTGGCTGAATTCTTAAATTAACCATAATATAAAATGATCTAATCGGGTCTCTGTTTGCCCTACCCTAGAAGTTTAATAGTGCATTTTACTCGCCATTTCATGCGCTTTGAGATGCCGCCTAGCCCAGTACGCTATCTGAAATAGGAGCGACGTAAGTTGAACAAATGTGATAGAATTACGCTGAACTCTTCTATTAACCGTAATATAAAATGATCTAATCGGGTCTCTGTTGCATTATCCTAGAAGTTTAATAGTGCATTTTACTCGCCATTTCATGCGCATTGAGATGCCGCTTAGCCCAATACGCTATCTGAAATAGGAGCGACGTAAATTGAATAAATATGATAGAGTTTCGCTGAATTCTTATATTAACCTTAATGTAAAATGATCTAATCGGATCTTTGTTCGCCGTACCCTAGAAGTTTAATAGTGCATTTCACTCGTCATTTCATGCGCTTTGAGATGCCGCTTAGCCCAATAAGCTATCTGAAATAGGAGCGACGTAAATTGAACAAATGTGATAGAATTTCGCTGAATTCTTATATTAACCAAAATATAAAATGATCTAGACGGGTCTCTGATTGCCCTATCATAGAAGTTTAATAGTGCATTTAGCTCGCCTTTCCACACGCTTTAAGATGCCTCCTAGCCCAGTACGCTATCTGAAATTGGAGCAACGTAAATTGAACAAATGTGATAGAATTTCGCTGAATTCTTAAATAAACCATAACATAAAATGATCTAATCGGGTCTCTGTTTGCCCTACCCTAGAAGTTTAATAGTGCATTTTACTCGCCATTTCTTGCTCTTTGAGATGCCGCTTTGCCGAATAAGCTATCTGAAATAGGAGCGACGTAAATTGAACAAATGTGATAGAATTACGCTGAATTCTTATATTAACCGTAATATAAAATGATCTAATCGGGTCTCTGTTCGCCCTACCCTTGAAGATTAATAGTGCATTTCACTCGTCATTTCATGCGCTTTGAGATGCCGCTTAGCCCAATACGCTATCTGAAATAGGAGCGACGTAAGTTGAACAAATGTGATAGAATTTCGCTGAATTCTTATATTAACCAAAATATAAAATGATCTAATCGGGTCTCTGATAGCCCTATCATAGAAGTTTAATAGTGCATTTTGATCGCCATTCCACGCGCTTTAAGATGCCGCCTAGCCCAGTATGCTATCTGAAATTGGAGCGACGTGAATTGAACAAATGTGACAGAATTTTGCTGACATCTTAAATTAACCATAATATAAAATGATCTAATCGGGTCTCTGTTTGCCCTACCCTACAAGTTTAGCAGTGCATTTTACTCGACATTTCATGCGCTTTGAGATGCCGCTTAGCCCAATGCGCTATCTGAAATGGGAGCGACGTAAATTGAACAAATGTGATAGAATTTCCCAGAATTCTTATATTAACCAAAATATAAAATGATCTAATCGGGTCTCTGATTGCCCTATCATAGAAGTTTAATAGTGCATTTTACTCGCCAATCCACGCGCTTTAAGATTCCGCCTAGCCCAGTACGCTATCTGAAATAGGAGCGACGTAAATTGAACAAATGTGATAGAATCTGGCAGAATTCTCAAATTAACCATAATATAAAATGATCTAATCGGGTCTCTGTTTGCCCTACCCTAGAAGTTTAATAGAGCATTTTACTCGCGATTTCATGCGCTTTGAGATGGCGCTTAGCCCAGTACGCTATCTGAAGTAGGAGCGACGTAAATTGAACAATTCTGATAGAATTTCGCTGAATTCTTATATTAACCAAAATATAAAATGATCTAGTCGGGTCCCTGAATGCCCTATCATAGAAGTTTAATAGTGCATTTTGATCGCCATTCCACGCGCTTTAAGATGCCTCCTAGCCCAGTATGCTATCTGAAATTGGAGCGACGTAAATTGAACAAATGTGACAGAATTTTGCTGAATTCTTAAATTAACCATAATATAAAATGATCTAATCGGGTCTCTGCTTGCCCTACCCTAGAAGTTTAATAGTGCATTTTAGTCGCCATTTCATGCGCTTTGAGATGCCGCTTCGCCCAATACGCTATCTGAAATAGGAGCGACGTAAATTAAACAAATGTGATAGAATTTCCCTGAAATCTTATATTAAACAAAATATAAAATGATCTAATCGGGTCTCTCTTTGCCCTACCCTAGAAGTTTAATAGTGCATTTTACTCGCCATTTCATGCGATTTGAGATGCCGCTTAGCCCAATACGCTATCTGAAATAGGAGCGACGTAAATTGAACAAATGTGATAGAATTTCCCTGAATTCTTATATTAACCAAAATATAAAATGATCTAATCGGGTCTCTGATGGCCCTATCATAGAAGTTTAATAGTGCATTTTACTCGCCAATCCACGCGCTTTAAGATTCCGCCTAGCCCAGTACGCTATCTGAAATAGGAGCGACGTAAATTGAACAAATGTGATAGAATTTGGCTGAATTCTTAAATTAACCATAATATAAAATGATCTAATCGGGTCTCTGTTTGCCCTACCCTAGAAGTTTAATAGTGCATTTTACTCGCCATTTCATGCGCTTTGAGATGCCGCCTAGCCCAGTACGCTATCTGAAATAGGAGCGACGTAAGTTGAACAAATGTGATAGAATTACGCTGAACTCTTCTATTAACCGTAATATAAAATGATCTAATCGGGTCTCTGTTGCATTATCCTAGAAGTTTAATAGTGCATTTTACTCGCCATTTCATGCGCATTGAGATGCCGCTTAGCCCAATACGCTATCTGAAATAGGAGCGACGTAAATTGAATAAATATGATAGAGTTTCGCTGAATTCTTATATTAACCTTAATGTAAAATGATCTAATCGGATCTTTGTTCGCCGTACCCTAGAAGTTTAATAGTGCATTTCACTCGTCATTTCATGCGCTTTGAGATGCCGCTTAGCCCAATAAGCTATCTGAAATAGGAGCGACGTAAATTGAACAAATGTGATAGAATTTCGCTGAATTCTTATATTAACCAAAATATAAAATGATCTAGACGGGTCTCTGATTGCCCTATCATAGAAGTTTAATAGTGCATTTAGCTCGCCTTTCCACACGCTTTAAGATGCCTCCTAGCCCAGTACGCTATCTGAAATTGGAGCAACGTAAATTGAACAAATGTGATAGAATTTCGCTGAATTCTTAAATAAACCATAACATAAAATGATCTAATCGGGTCTCTGTTTGCCCTACCCTAGAAGTTTAATAGTGCATTTTACTCGCCATTTCTTGCTCTTTGAGATGCCGCTTTGCCGAATAAGCTATCTGAAATAGGAGCGACGTAAATTGAACAAATGTGATAGAATTACGCTGAATTCTTATATTAACCGTAATATAAAATGATCTAATCGGGTCTCTGTTCGCCCTACCCTTGAAGATTAATAGTGCATTTCACTCGTCATTTCATGCGCTTTGAGATGCCGCTTAGCCCAATACGCTATCTGAAATAGGAGCGACGTAAGTTGAACAAATGTGATAGAATTTCGCTGAATTCTTATATTAACCAAAATATAAAATGATCTAATCGGGTCTCTGATAGCCCTATCATAGAAGTTTAATAGTGCATTTTACCCGCCATTCCACGCGCTTTAAGATGCCGCCTAGCCCAGTACGCTATCTGAAATAGGAGCGACGTAAGTTGAACAAATGTGATAGAATTACGCTGAATTCTTATATTAACCGTAATATAAAATGATCTAATCGGGTCTCTGTTTGCCTTATCCTAGAAGTTTAATAGAGAATTTTACTCGCCATATCATGCGCATTGACATGCCGCTTAGCCCAATACGCTATCTGAAATAGGAGCGACGTAAATAGAACAATTGTGATAGAATTTCGCTGAATTCTTATATTAACCAAAATATAAAATGATCTAATCGGGTCTCTGATTGCCCTATCATAGAAGTTTAATAGTGCATTTTACTCGCCAATCCACGCGCTTTAAGTTTCCGCCTAGCCCAGTACGCTATCTGAAATAGGAGCGACGTAAATTGAACAAATGTGATAGAATTTGGCTGAATTCTTAAATTAACCATAATATAAAATGATCTAATCGGGTCTCTGTTTGCCCTACGCTAGAAGTTAAATAGTGCATTTCACTCGTCATTTCATGCGCTTTGAGATGCCGCTTAGCCCAATAAGCTATCTGAAATAGGAGCGACGTAAATTGAACAAATGTGATAGACTTACGCTGAATTCTTATATTAACCGTATATGATATAAAATGATCTAATCGGGTCTCTGTTTGCCTTACCCTAGAAGATTAATAGTGCATTTTACTCGCCATTTCATGCGCTTAGAGATGCCGCTTAGACCAATACGCTATCTGAAATAGGCGCGACGTAAATTGAACAATTGTGATACAATTTCGCTGAATTCTTATATTAACCGTAATATAAAATTATCTAATCGGGTCTCTGTTTGCCCTACCCTAGAAGTTTAATAGTGCACTTTGCTCGCCATTTCATGCGCTTTGAGATGCCGCTTAGCCCAATACGCTATCTGAAATAGGAGCGACGTACGTTGAACAAATGTGATAGAATTACGCTGAATTCTTTTATGAACCATATTGTAAAATGATCTAATCGGGTCTCTGTTCGCCCTAGCCGAGAAGTTTAATAGCGCATTTTATTCGCCATTTCATGCGCTTTGAGATGCCGCTTACCCCAACACGCTATCTGAAATAGGAGCGACGTAAATTGAACAAATGTGATAGAATTTTGCTGAATTATTAAATTAACCATAATATTAGATGATCCAGTCGGGTCTCTGTTTGCCCTACCCTAGAAGTTTAATAGTGCATTTTACTCGTCATTTCATGAGCATTGAGATGCCCCTTATCCCAATACGCTATCTGAAATAGGAGCGATGTAAATTGAACAAATGTGATAGAATTTCGCTGAATTCTTATGTTAACCGAAATATAAAATGATCTAATCGGGTCTCTGATTGCCCTATCATAGAAGTTTAATAGTGCATTTTACTCGCCATTCCACGCGCTTTAAGATGCCGCCCAGCCAAGTACGATATCTGAAATAGGAGCGACGTAAATTGAACAAATGTGATAGAATTTTGCTGAATTCGTAAATTAACCATAATATAAAATGATTCAATCGGGTCTCTGTTTGCCCTACCCTAGAAGTTTAATATTGCATTTTCCTCGCCATTTCATGCGCTTTGAGATGTCGCCTAGCCCAATACGCTTTCTGAAATAGGAGCGACGTAAGTTGAACAAATGTGATTGAATTTCGCTGAATTCTTTTATTAACCATAATGTAAAATGATCTAATTGGGTCTCTGTTCGCCCTAGCCTAGAAGTTTCGTAGTGCGTTTTACTCGTCATTTCATGCGCTTTCAGATGCCGCTTAGCCCAATTCGCTATCTGAAATAGGAGCGATGTAAATTGAACAAATGTGATAGAATTTCGCTGAATTCTTTTATTAACCATAATGTAAAATGATCTAATCGGGTCTCTGTTCGCCCAAACCTAGAAGTTTAATAGTGCATTTTACTCGCCATTCCACGCGCTTTAAGCTGCCGCCTATCCCAGTACGCTATCTGAAATAGGAGCGACGTAAATTGAACAAATGTGATACTATTTCCCTGAAACCTTATATTAAACAAAATATAAAATGATCTAATCGGGTCTCTGACTGCCCTATCATAGAAGTTTAGTAGTGCATTTTACTCGCCATTCCACGCGCTTTAAGTTGCCGCCTAGCCCAGTACGCTATCTGAAATAGGAGCGACGTAAGTTGAACAAATGTGATAGAATTTCGCTGAATTCTTATATTAACCAAAATATAAAATGATCTAATCGGGTCTCTGATTGCCCTACCCTAGAAGTTTAATAGTGCATTTTACTCGCCATTTCATGCGCTTTGAGTTGCCGCCTAGCCCAGTACGCTATCTGAAATAGGAGCTACGTAAGTTGAACAAATGTCACAGAATTACGCTGAATTCTTATGTTAACCGTAATATAAAATGATCTAATCGGGTCTCTGTTTGCCTTATCCTAGAAGTTTAATAGTGCATTTCACTCGTCATTTCATGCGCTTTGAGATGCCGCTTAGCCCAATACGCTATCTGAAATAGGAGCGACGTAAGTTGAACAAATGTGATAGAATTACGCTGAATTCTTTTATGAACCATATTGTAAAATGATCTAATCGGGTCTCTGTTCGCCCTAGCCGAGAAGTTTAATAGCGCATTTTATTCGCCATTTCATGCGCTTTGAGATGCCGCTTACCCCAATACGCTATCTGAAATAGGAGCGACGTAAATTGAACAAATGTGATAGAATTTTGCTGAATTATTAAATTAACCATAATATTAGATGATCTAATCGGGTCTCTGTTTGCCCTACCCTAGAAGTTTAATAGTGCATTTTACTCGTCATTTCATGAGCATTGAGATGCCCCTTATCCCAATACGCTATCTGAAATAGGAGCGACGTAAATTGAACAAATGTGATAGAATTTCCCTGAATTCTTATATTAACCAAAATATAAAATGATCTAATCGGGTCTCTGATGGCCCTATCATAGAAGTTTAATAGTGCATTTTACTCGCCAATCCACGCGCTTTAAGATTCCGCCTAGCCCAGTACGCTATCTGAAATAGGAGCGACGTAAATTGAACAAATGTGATAGAATTTGGCTGAATTCTTAAATTAACCATAATATAAAATGATCTAATCGGGTCTCTGTTTGCCCTACCCTAGAAGTTTAATAGTGCATTTTACTCGCCATTTCATGCGCTTTGAGATGCCGCCTAGCCCAGTACGCTATCTGAAATAGGAGAGACGTAAGTTGAACAAATGTGATAGAATTACGCTGAACTCTTCTATTAACCGTAATATAAAATGATCTAATCGGGTCTCTGTTGCATTATCCTAGAAGTTTAATAGTGCATTTTACTCGCCATTTCATGCGCATTGAGATGCCGCTTAGCCCAATACGCTATCTGAAATAGGAGCGACGTAAATTGAATAAATATGATAGAGTTTCGCTGAATTCTTATATTAACCTTAATGTAAAATGATCTAATCGGATCTTTGTTCGCCGTACCCTAGAAGTTTAATAGTGCATTTCACTCGTCATTTCATGCGCTTTGAGATGCCGCTTAGCCCAATAAGCTATCTGAAATAGGAGCGACGTAAATTGAACAAATGTGATAGAATTTCGCTGAATTCTTATATTAACCAAAATATAAAATGATCTAGACGGGTCTCTGATTGCCCTATCATAGAAGTTTAATAGTGCATTTAGCTCGCCTTTCCACACGCTTTAAGATGCCGCCTAGCCCAGTACGCTATCTGAAATTGGAGCAACGTAAATTGAACAAATGTGATAGAATTTCGCTGAATTCTTAAATTAACCTTAACATAAAATGATCTAATCGGGTCTCTGTTTGCCCTACCCTAGAAGTTTAATAGTGCATTTTACTCGCCATTTCTTGCTCTTTGAGATGCCGCTTTGCCGAATAAGCTATCTGAAATAGGAGCGACGTAAATTGAACAAATGTGATAGAATTACGCTGAATTCTTATATTAACCGTAATATAAAATGATCTAATCGGGTCTCTGTTCGCCCTACCCTTGAAGATTAATAGTGCATTTCACTCGTCATTTCATGCGCTTTGAGATGCCGCTTAGCCCAATACGCTATCTGAAATAGGAGCGACGTAAGTTGAACAAATGTGATAGAATTTCGCTGAATTCTTATATTAACCAAAATATAAAATGATCTAATCGGGTCTCTGATAGCCCTATCATAGAAGTTTAATAGTGCATTTTACCCGCCATTCCACGCGCTTTAAGATGCCGCCTAGCCCAGTACGCTATCTGAAATAGGAGCGACGTAAGTTGAACAAATGTGATAGAATTACGCTGAATTCTTATATTAACCGTAATATAAAATGATCTAATCGGGTCTCTGTTTGCCTTATCCTAGAAGTTTAATAGAGAATTTTACTCGCCATATCATGCGCATTGAGATGCCGCTTAGCCCAATACGCTATCTGAAATAGGAGCGACGTAAATAGAACAATTGTGATAGAATTTCGCTGAATTCTTAGATTAACCAAAATATAAAATGATCTAATCGGGTCTCTGATTGCCCTATCATAGAAGTTTAATAGTGCGTTTTACTCGCCAATCCACGCGCTTTAAGTTTCCGCCTAGCCCAGTACGCTATCTGAAATAGGAGCGACGTAAATTGAACAAATGTGATAGAATTTGGCTGAATTCTTAAATTAACCATAATATAAAATGATCTAATCGGGTCTCTGTTTGCCCTACGCTAGAAGTTAAATGGTGCATTTCACTCGTCATTTCATGCGCTTTGAGATGCCGCTTAGCCCAATAAGCTATCTGAAATAGGAGCGACGTAAATTGAACAAATGTGATAGACTTACGCTGAATTCTTATATTAACCGTATATGATATAAAATGATCTAATCGGGTCTCTGTTTGCCTTACCCTAGAAGATTAATAGTGCATTTTACTCGCCATTTCATGCGCTTAGAGATGCCGCTTAGACCAATACGCTATCTGAAATAGGCGCGACGTAAATTGAACAATTGTGATACAATTTCGCTGAATTCTTATATTAACCGTAATATAAAATTATCTAATCGGGTCTCTGTTTGCCCTACCCTAGAAGTTTAATAGTGCACTTTGCTCGCCATTTCATGCGCTTTGAGATGCCGCTTAGCCCAATACGCTATCTGAAATAGGAGCGACGTAAATTGAACAAATGTGATAGAATTTCCCTGAATACTTATATTAACCTTAATGTTAAATGATCTAATCGGGTCTCTGTTCGCCCTACCCTAGAAGTGTAATAGTGCATTTCACTCGCCATTTCATGCGCTTTGAGATGCCGCTTAGCCCAATACGCTATCTGAAATAGGAGCGACGTAAGTAGAACAATTGTGATAGAATTTCGCAGAATTCTTATATTAACCAAAATATAAAATGATCTGATCGGGTCTCTGACTGCCCTATCGTAGAAGTTTAATAGTGCATTTTACTCGCCAATCCACGCGCTTTAAGATTCCGCCTAGCCCAATACGCTATCTGAAATAGGAGCGACGTAAGTTGAACAAATGTGATAGAATTACGCTCAATTATTATATTAACCGTAATATAAAATTATCTAAACGGGTCTCTGTTTGCCCTACCCTAGAAGTTTAATGGTGCACTTTGCTCGCCATTTCATGCGCTTTGAGATGCCGCTTAGCCCAATACGCTATCTGAAATATCAGCGACGTAAATAGAACAATTGTGATAGAATTTCGCTGAATTCTTATATTAACCAAAATATAAAATGATCTAATCGTTTCTCTGATTGCCCTATCAAAGAAGTTTAATAGTGCATTTTACTCGCCAATCCACGCGCTTCACGATTCCGCCTAGCCCAGTACGCTATCTGAAATAGGAGCGACGTAAATTGAACAAATGTGATAGAATTTGGCTGAATTCTTAAATTAACCATAATATAAAATGATCTAATCGGGTCTCCGTTTGCCCTACCCTAGAAGTTTAACAGCGCATTTTACTCGCCATTTCATGCGCTTTGAGATGCCGCTTAGCCCAATACGCTATCTGAAATAGGAGCGGCGTAAATTGAACAAATGTGATAGAATTTCCCTGAATACTTATATTAACCTTAATGTAAAATGATCTAATCGGGTCTCTGTTCGCCCTACCCTAGAAGTGTAATAGTGCATTTCACTCACCATTTCATGCGCTTTGAGATGCCGCTTAGCCAAATAGGCTATCTGAAATAGGAGCGAAGTAAATAGAACTATTGTGATAGAATTTCGCAGAATTCTTATAATAACCAAAATATAAAATGATCTAATCGGGTCTCTGATTGCCCTATCATAGAAGTTTAATAGTGCATTTTACTCGCCAATCCACGCGCTTTAAGATTCCGCCTAGCCCAGTACGCTATCTGAAATAGGAGCGACGTAAATTGAACAAATGTCAAAGAATTTGGCTGAATTCTTAAATTAACCATAATATAAAATGATCAAATCGGGTCTCTGTTTGCCCTACCCTAGAAGTTTAATAGTGCATTTTACTCGCCATTTCATGCGCTTTGAGATGGCGCTTAGCCCAATACGCTTTCTGAAATAGTAGCGACGTAAATTGAACAAATGTGATAGAATTTGACTGAATTCTTAAATTAACCATAATATAAAATGATCTAATCGGGTCTCTGTTTGCCTTACCCTAGAAGTTTAATAGTGCATTTTACTCGCCATTTCATGCGCTTTGAGATGCCGCCTAGCCCAGTACGCTATCTGAAATTGGAGCGACGTAAGTTGAACAAATGTGATAGAATTACGCTGAATTCTTATATTAACCGTAATATAAAATGATCTAATCGGGTCTCTGTTTGCATTATCCTTGAAGTTTAATAGTGCATTTTACTGGCCATTTCATGCGCATTGAGATGCCGCTTAGCCCAATACGCTATCTGAAATAGGAGCGACGTAAATTGAACTAATGTGATAGAATTTCCCTGAATACTTATATTAACCTTAATGTAAAATGATCTAATCGGGTCTCTGTTCGCCCTACCCTAGAAGTTTAATAGTGCATTTCACTCGTCATTTCATGCGCTTTGAGATGCCGCTTAGCCCAATAAGCTATCTGAAATTGGAGCGACGTAAATTGAACAAATGTGATAGAATTTTGCTGACATCTTGAATTAACGATAATATAAAATGATCTAATCCGGTCCCTGTTTGCCCTACCCTACAAGTTTAGCAGTGCATTTTACTCGCCATTTCATGCGCTCTGAGATGCCGCTTAGCCCAATACGATATCTGAAATGGGAGCGACGTAAATTGAACAAATGTGATAGAATTTTGCTGACATCTTGAATTAACCATAATATTAAATGACCTAATCGGGTCTCTGATTGCCCTATCATAGAAGTTTAGAAGTGCATTTTACTCGCCCTTCCACGCGCTTTAAGATGCCGCCTAGCCCAGTACGCTATCTGAAATAGGAGCGACGTATGTTGAACAAATGTGATAGAATTACGCTGAATTCTTATATTAACCGTAATATAAAATGATCTAATCGGATCTCTGTTCGCCCTACCCTAGAAGATTACTAGTGCATTTCACTCGTCATTTCATGCGCTTTGAGATGCCGCTTAGCCCAATAAGCTATCTGAAATAGGAGCGACGTAAATTGAACAAATGTAATAGACTTACGCTGAATTCTTATATTAACCGTATATGATATAAAATGATCTAATCGGGTCTCTGGTTGCCTTACCCTAGAAGATTAATAGTGCATTTTACTCGCCATTTCATGCGCTTTGAGATGCCGCTTAGCCCAATACGCTATCTGAAATAGGAGCGACGTAAATTGAACAAATGTGATAGAATTTCGCTGAATTCTTATATTAACCAAAATATAAAATGATCTAGTCGGGTCTCTGATTGCCCTATCATAGTAGTTTAATAGTGCATTTCACTCGTCGTTTCATGCGCTTTGAGATGCCGCTTAGCCCAATAAGCTATCTGAAATTGGAGCGACGTAAATTGAACAAATGTGATAGAATTTTGCTGACATCTTGAATTAACGATAATATAAAATGATCTAATCCGGTCCCTGTTTGCCCTACCCTACAAGTTTAGCAGTGCATTTTACTCGCCATTTCATGCGCTCTGAGATGCCGCTTAGCCCAATACGATATCTGAAATGGGAGCGACGTAAATTGAACAAATGTGATAGAATTTTGCTGACATCTTGAATTAACCATAGTATTAAATGACCTAATTGGGTCTCTGATTGCCCTATCATAGAAGTTTAATAGTGCATTTTACCCGCCATTCCACGCGCTTTAAGATGCCGCCTAGCCCAGTACGCTATCTGAAATAGGAGCGACGTACGTTGAACAAATGTGATAGAATTACGCTGAATTCTTTTATGAACCATATTGTAAAATGATCTAATCGGGTCTCTGTTCGCCCTAGCCGAGAAGTTTAATAGCGCATTTTACTCGCCATTTCATGCGCATTGAGATGCCGCTTAGCCCAATACGCTATCTGAAATATCAGCGACGTAAATTGAACAAATGTGAGAGTCTTTCGCTGAATTCTTATATTAACCAAAATATAAAATGATCTAGTCGGGTCTCTGATTGCCCTATAATAGAAGTTTAATAGTGCATTTAGCTCGCCTTTCCACACGCTTTAAGAGGCCGCCTAGCCCAGTACGCTATCTGAAATTGGAGCGACGTAAATTGAACAAATGTGATAGAATTACGCTGAATTCTTATATTAACCGAAATATAAAATGATCTAATCGGGTCTCTGATTGCCCTATCATAGAAGTTTAATAGTGCATTTTACTCGCCATTCCACGCGCTTTAAGATGCCGCCCAGCCAAGTACGAAAGCTGAAATAGGAGCGACGTAAATTGAACAAATGTGATAGAATTTTGCTGAATTCGTAAATTAACCATAATATAAAATGATTCAATCGGGTCTCTGTTTGCCCTACCCTAGAAGTTTAATAGTGCATTTTCCTCGCCATTTCATGCGCTTTGAGATGTCGCCTAGCCCAATACGCTTTCTGAAATAGGAGCGACGTAAGTTGAACAAATGTGATTGAATTTCGCTGAATTCTTTTATTAACCATAATGTAAAATGATCTAATTGGGTCTCTGCTCGCCCTAGCCTAGAAGTTTAATAGTGCGTTTTACTCGCCATTTCATGCGCTTTGAGATGCCGCTTCGCCCAATACGCTATCTGAATTAGGAGCGACGTAAATTGAACAAATGTGAGAGAATTTCGCTGAATTCTTAAATTCACTATAATATAAAATGATCTAATCGGGTCTCTGTTTGCCCTACCCTAGAAGTTTAATAGTGCATTTTACTCGTCATTTCATGCGCTTTGAGATGCCGCTTAGCCCAATTCGCTATCTGAAATAGGAGCGATGTAAATTGAACAAATGTGATAGAATTTCGCTGAATTCTTAAATTAACCACAACATAAAATGATCTAATCGGGTCTCTGTTTGCCCTACCCTAGAAGTTTAATAGTGCATTTTACTCACCATTTCTTGCGCTTTGAGATGCCGCTTTGCCCAATACGCTATCTGAAATATCAGCGACGTAAATTGAACAAATGTGAGAGAATTTCGCTGAATTCTTATATTAACCTTAATGTAAAATGTTCTAATCGGGTCTCTGTTCGCCCTACCCTTGAAGATTAATAGTGCATTTCACTCGTCATTTCATGCGCTTTGAGATGCCGCTTAGCCCAATAAGCTATCTGAAATAGGAGCGACGTAAATTGAACAAATGTGAGAGAATTTCGCTGAATTCTTATATTAACCTTAATGTAAAATGTTCTAATCGGGTCTCTGTTCGCCCTACCCTTGAAGATTAATAGTGCATTCCACTCGTCATTTCATGCGCTTTGAGATGCCACTTAGCCCGATAAGCTATCTGAAATAGGAGCGACGTAAGTTGAACAAATGTGATAGAATTACGCTGAATTCTTATATTAACCGTAATATAAAATGAACGAATCGGGTCTCTGTTTGCCTTATCCTAGAAGTTTAATAGTGCATTTTACTCGCCATTTCATGCGCATTGAGATGCCGCTTAGCCCAATATGCTATCTGAAATAGGAGCGACGTAAATAGAACAATTGTGATAGAATTTCGCTGAATTCTTATATTAACCAAAATATAAAATGATCTAGTCGGGTCTCTGATTGCCCTATCATAGAAGTTTAATAGTGCATTTTACTCGCCAATCCACGCGCTTTAAGATTCCGCCTAGCCCAGTACGCTATCTGAAATAGGAGAGACGTAAATTGAACAAATGTGATAGAATTTGGCTGAATTCTTAAATTAACCATAATATAAAATGATCTAATCGGTTCTCTGTTTGCCCTACCCTAGAAGTTAAATAGAGCATTTCACTCGTCATTTCATGCGCTTTGAGATGCCGCTTAGCCCAATAAGCTATCTGAAATAGGAGCGACGTAAATTGAACAAATGTGATAGACTTACGCTGAATTCTTATATTAACCGTATATGATATAAAATGATCTAATCGGGTCTCTGTTTGCCCTACCCTAGAAGTTTAACAGTGCATTTTACTCGCCATTTCATGGGCTTTGAGATGCTGCTTAGCCCAATACGCTATCTGAAATAGGAGCGACGTAAATTGAACAAATGTGATAGAATTTCCCTGAATACTTATATTAACCTTAATGTAAAATGATCTAATCGGGTCTCTGTTCGCCCTACCCTAGAAGTTTAATAGTGCATTTCACTCGCAATTTCATGCGCTTTGAGATGGCGCTTAGCCCAATACGCTATCTGAAATAGGAGCGACGTAAATTGAACAAATGTTATAGAATTTCCCTGAATTCTTATACTAACCTTAATGTAAAATGATCTAATCGGGCCTTTGTTCGCCCTACCCTAGAAGTTTAGCAGTGCATTTTACTCGCCATTTCATGCGCTTTGAGATGCCGCTTAGCCCAATACGATATCTGCAATAGGAGCGACGTAAATTGAACAAATGTGTTAGAATTTGGCTAAATTCTTAAATTAACCATAATATAAAATGATCTAATCGGGTCTCTGTTTGCCCTACCCTAGAAGAATAATAGTGCATTTCACTCGTCATTTCATGCGCTTTGAGATGCCGCTTAGCCCAATAAGCTATCTGAAATAGGAGCGACGTAAATTGAACAAATGTGATAGAATTTCGCTGAATTCTTATATTAACCAAAATATAAAATGATCTAGTCGGGTCTCTGATTGCCCTATAATAGAAGTTTAATAGTGCATTTAGCTCGCCTTTCCACACGCTTTAAGATGCCGCCTAGCCCAGTACGCTATCTGTAATTGGAGCGACGTAAATTGAACAAATGTGATAGAATTTCGCTGAATTCTTAAATTAACCACAACATAAAATGATCTAATCGGGTCTCTGTTTGCCCTACCCTAGAAGTTTAATAGTGCATTTTACTCGCCATTTCTTGCGCTTTGAGATGCCGCTTTGCCCAATACGCTATCTGAAATATCAGCGACGTAAATTGAACAAATGTGAGAGAATTTCGCTGAATTCTTATATTAACCTTAATGTAAAATGTTCTAATCGGGTCTCTGTTCGCCCTACCCTTGAAGATTAATAGTGCATTTCACTCGTCATTTCATGCGCTTTGAGATGCCGCTTAGCCCAATACGCTATCTGAAATAGGTGCGACGTCAGTTGAACAAATGTGATAGAATTTCGCAGAATTCTCATATTAACCAAAATATAAAATGATCTAATCGGGTCTCTGATAGCCCTATCATAGATGTTTAATAGTGCATTTTTCCCGCAATTCCACGCGCTTTAAGATGCCGCCCAGCCCAGTACGCTATCTGAAATAGGAGCGACGTACGTTGAACAAATGTGATAGAATTACGCTGAATACTTATATTAACCAAAATATAAAATGATCTAGTCGGGTCTCTGATTGCCCTATAATAGAAGTTTAATAGTGCATTTAGCTCGCCTTTCCACACGCTTTAAGAGGCCGCCTAGCCCAGTACGCTATCTGAAATTGGAGCGACGTAAATTGAACAAATGTGATAGAATTACGCTGAATTCTTATATTAACCGTAATATAAAATGATCGAATCGGGTCTCTGTTTGCCTTATTCTAGAAGTTTAATAGTGCATTTTACTCGCCATTTCATGCGCATTGAGATGCCGCTTAGCCCAATACGCTATCTGAAATATCAGCGACGTAAATTGAACAAATGTGAGAGTCTTTCGCTGAATTCTTACATTAACCTTAATGTAAAGTGTTCTAATCGGGTCTCTGTTCGCCCTACCCTAGAAGATTAATAGTGCATTTCACTCGTCATTTCATGCGCTTTGAGATGCCGCTTTGCCCAATTAGCTATCTGAAATAGGAGCGACGTAAATTGAACAAATGTGATAGTATTTCGCTGAATTCTTAAATTAACCATAATATAAAATGATCTAATCGGGTCTCTCTTTGCCTTACCCTAGAAGTTTAATAGTGCATTTTACTCGCCATTTCATGCGCTTTGAGATGCCGCTTTCCCCAATTAGCTATCTGAAATAGGAGCGACGTAAATTGAACAAATGTGATAGTATTTCGCTGAATTCTTATAGTAACCAAAATATAAAATGATCTAATCGGGTCTCTGTTTGCCTTATCCTAGAAGTTTAATAGTGCATTTCACTCGTCATTTCATGCGCTTTGAGATGCCGCTTAGCCCAATACGCTATCTGAAATAGGAGCGACGGAAGTTGAACAAATGTGATAGAATTTCGCTGAATTCTTATATTAACCAAAATATAAAATGATCTAATCGGGTCTCTGATAGCCCTATCATAGAAGTTTAATAGTGCATTTTACCCGCCATTCCACGCGCTTTAAGATGCCGCCTAGCCCAGTACGCTATCTGAAATAGGAGCGACGTACGTTGAACAAATGTGATAGAATTACGCTGAATTCTTTTATGAACCATATTGTAAAATGATCTAATCGGGTCTCTGTTCGCCCTAGCCGAGAAGTTTAATAGCGCATTTTATTCGCCATTTCATGCGCTTTGAGATGCCGCTTACCCCAACACGCTATCTGAAATAGGAGCGACGTAAATTGAACAAATGTGATAGAATTTTGCTGAATTATTAAATTAACCATAATATTAGATGATCTAATCGGGTCTCTGTTTGCCCTACCCTAGAAGTTTAATAGTGCATTTTACTCGTCATTTCATGAGCATTGAGATGCCCCTTATCCCAATACGCTATCTGAAATAGGAGCGATGTAAATTGAACAAATGTGATAGAATTTCGCTGAATTCTTATGTTAACCGAAATATAAAATGATCTAATCGGGTCTCTGATTGCCCTATCATAGAAGTTTAATAGTGCATTTTACTCGCCATTCCACGCGCTTTAAGATGCCGCCCAGCCAAGTACGATATCTGAAATAGGAGCGACGTAAATTGAACAAATGTGATAGAATTTTGCTGAATTCGTAAATTAACCATAATATAAAATGATTCAATCGGGTCTCTGTTTGCCCTACCCTAGAAGTTTAATAGTGCATTTTCCTCGCCATTTCATGCGCTTTGAGATGTCGCCTAGCCCAATACGCTTTCTGAAATAGGAGCGACGTAAGTTGAACAAATGTGATTGAATTTCGCTGAATTCTTTTATTAACCATAATGTAAAATGATCTAATTGGGTCTCTGTTCGCCCTAGCCTAGAAGTTTCGTAGTGCGTTTTACTCGCCATTTCATGCGCTTTGAGATGCCGGTTCGCCCAATACGCTATCTGAATTAGGAGCGACGTAAATTCAACAAATGTGAGAGAATTTCGCTGAATTCTTAAATTCACTATAATATAAAATGATCTAATCGGGTCTCTGTTTGCCCTACCCTAGAAGTTTAATAGTGCATTTTACTCGTCATTTCATGCGCTTTCAGATGCCGCTTAGCCCAATTCGCTATCTGAAATAGGAGCGATGTAAATTGAACAAATGTGATAGAATTTCGCTGAATTCTTTTATTAACCATAATGTAAAATGATCTAATCGGGTCTCCGTTCGCCCAAACCTAGAAGTTTAATAGTGCATTTTACTCGCCATTCCACGCGCTTTAAGCTGCCGCCTATCCCAGTACGCTATCTGAAATAGGAGCGACGTAAATTGAACAAATGTGATACTATTTCCCTGAAACCTTATATTAAACAAAATATAAAATGATCTAATCGGGTCTCTGACTGCCCTATCATAGAAGTTTAGTAGTGCATTTTACTCGCCATTCCACGCGCTTTAAGTTGCCGCCTAGCCCAGTACGCTATCTGAAATAGGAGCGACGTAAGTTGAACAAATGTGATAGAATTTCGCTGAATTCTTATATTAACCAAAATATAAAATGATCTAATCGGGTCTCTGATTGCCCTACCCTAGAAGTTTAATAGTGCATTTTACTCGCCATTTCATGCGCTTTGAGTTGCCGCCTAGCCCAGTACGCTATCTGAAATAGGAGCTACGTAAGTTGAACAAATGTCACAGAATTACGCTGAATTCTTATGTTAACCGTAATATAAAATGATCTAATCGGGTCTCTGTTTGCCTTATCCTAGAAGTTTAATAGTGCATTTCACTCGTCATTTCATGCGCTTTGAGATGCCGCTTAGCCCAATACGCTATCTGAAATAGGAGCGACGTAAGTTGAACAAATGTGATAGAATTACGCTGAATTCTTTTATGAACCATATTGTAAAATGATCTAATCGGGTCTCTGTTCGCCCTAGCCGTGAAGTTTAATAGCGCATTTTATTCGCCATTTCATGCGCTTTGAGATGCCGCTTACCCCAATACGCTATCTGAAATAGGAGCGACGTAAATTGAACAAATGTGATAGAATTTTGCTGAATTATTAAATTAACCATAATATTAGATGATCTAATCGGGTCTCTGTTTGCCCTACCCTAGAAGTTTAATAGTGCATTTTACTCGTCATTTCATGAGCATTGAGATGCCCCTTATCCCAATACGCTATCTGAAATAGGAGCGATGTAAATTGAACAAATGTGATAGAATTTCGCTGAATTCTTTTATTAACCATAATGTAAAATGATCTAATCGGGTCTCTGTTCGCCCTAGCCTAGAAGTTTAATAGTGCATTTTATTTGGCATTTCATGCGCTATGAGATGCCGCTTAGCCCAATACGCTATCTGTAATAGGAGCGACGTAAATTGAACAAATGTGATAGACTTTTGCTGAATTCGTAAATTAACCATAATATAAAATGATTCAATCGGGTCTCTGTTTGCCCTACCCTAGAAGTTTAATAGTGCATTTTCCTCGCCATTTCATGCGCTTTGAGATGTCGCCTAGCCCAATACGCTTTCTGAAATAGGAGCGACGTAAGTTGAACAAATGTGATTGAATTTCGCTGAATTCTTTTATTAACCATAATGTAAAATGATCTAATTGGGTCTCTGTTCGCCCTAGCCTAGAAGTTTCGTAGTGCGTTTTACTCGCCATTTCATGCGCTTTGAGATGCCGGTTCGCCCAATACGCTATCTGAATTAGGAGCGACGTAAATTGAACAAATGTGAGAGAATTTCGCTGAATTCTTAAATTCACTATAATATAAAATGATCTAATCGGGTCTCCGTTTGCCCTACCCTAGAAGTTTAATAGTGCATTTTACTCGTCATTTCATGCGCTTTCAGATGCCGCTTAGCCCAATTCGCTATCTGAAATAGGAGCGATGTAAATTGAACAAATGTGATAGAATTTCGCTGAATTCTTTTATTAACCATAATGTAAAATGATCTAATCGGGTCTCTGTTCGCCCAAACCTAGAAGTTTAATAGTGCATTTTACTCGCCATTCCACGCGCTTTAAGCTGCCGCCTATCCCAGTACGCTATCTGAAATAGGAGCGATGTAAATTGAACAAATGTGATACTATTTCCCTGAAACCTTATATTAAACAAAATATAAAATGATCTAATCGGGTCTCTGATTGCCCTATCATAGAAGTTTAGTAGTGCATTTTACTCGCCATTCCACGCGCTTTAAGTTGCCGCCTAGCCCAGTACGCTATCTGAAATAGGAGCGACGTAAGTTGAACAAATGTGATAGAATTTTGCTGAATTCTTAAATTAACCATAATATAAAATGATCTAATCGGGTCTCTGTTTGCCCTACCCTAGAAGTTTAATAGTGCATTTTAGTCGCCATTTCATGCGCTTTGAGATCCGGCTTAGCCCAATACGTTATCTGAAATACGAGCGACGTAAATTGAAGAAATGTGATAGAATTTCCGTGAAATCTTATATTAAACAAAATATAAAATGATCTAATCGGGTCTCTGATTGCCCTATCATAGAAGTTTAGTAGTGCATTTTACTCGTCATTCCACGCGCTTTAAGGTGCCGCCTAGCCCAGTACGCTATCTGAAATAGGAGCGATGTAAGTTGAACAAATGTGATAGAATTACGCTGAATTCTTATATTAACCGTAATATAAAATGATCTAATCGGGTCTCTGTTTGCCCTACCCTAGAAGTGTAATAGTGAATTTTATTCTCCATTTCATGCGCTTTGAGATGCCGCATAGCCTAATACGCTATCTGAAATAGGAGCGACGTAAATTGAACAAATGTGATAGAATTTCCGTGAATTCTTATATTAACCTTAATGTAAAATGATCTAATCGGGTCTCTGTTCGCCCTAGCCTAGAAGTTTAATAGTGCATTTTAGTCGCCATTTCATGCGCTTTGAGATCCCGCATAGCCCAATACGCTATCTGAAATAGGAGCGACGTAAATTGAACAAATGTGATAGAACTTCCCTGAAATCTTATATTAATCAAAATATAAAATGATCTAATCGGGTCTCTGATTGCCCTATCATAGAAGATTAGTAGTGCATTTTACTCGCCATTCCACGCGCTTTAAGATGCCGCCTAGCCCAGTACGCTATCTGAAATAGGAGCGACGTAAGTTGAACAAATGTGATAGAATTACGCTGAATTCTTACATTAACCATAATGTAAAATGATCTAATCGGGTCTCTGTTTGCACTACCCTAGAAGTTTAATAGTGCATTTCACTCGCCACTTCATGCGCTTTGAGATGCCGCTAAGCACAATAAGTTATCTGGAATAGGAGCGACGTAAATTGAACAAATGTGATAGAATTTCGCTGAATTCTTATATTAACCAAAATATAAAATGATCTAATCGGGTCTCTGATTGCCCTATCATAGAATTTTAGTAGTGCATATAACTCGCCATTCCACGCGCTTCAAGATGCCGCCTATCCCAATACGCTATCTGAAATAGGGGCGACGTAAGTTGAACAAATGTGATAGAATTTCGCTGAATTCTTATATTAACCAAAGTATAAAATGATCTAATCTGGTCTCTGATTGCCCTATCATAGAAGGTTAATAGTGCATTTTACTCGCCATTCCACGCGCTTTAAGATGCCGCCTAGCCCAGTACGCTGTCTGAAATAGGAGCGACGTAAGTTGAACAAATGTGATAGAATTACGCTGAATTCTTACATTAACCATAATGTAAAATGATCTAATCGGGTCTCTGTTTGCCCTACCCTAGAAGTTTAATAGTGCATTTTACTCGCCATTTCATGCGCTTTGAGTTGCCGCCTAGCCCAGTACGCTATCTGAAATAGGAGCTACGTAAGTTGTACAAATGTCACAGAATTACGCTGAATTCTTATGTTAACCGTAATATAAAATGATCTAATCGGGTCTCTGTTTGCCTTATCCTAGAAGTTTAATAGTGCATTTTACTCGTCATTTCATGCGCTTTCAGATGCCGCTTAGCCCAATTCGCTATCTGAAATAGGAGTGATGTAAATTGAACAAATGTGATAGAATTTCGCTGAATTCTTTTATTAACCATAATGTAAAATGATCTAATCGGGTCTCTGTTCGCCCAAACCTAGAAGTTTAATAGTGCATTTTACTCGCCATTCCACGCGCTTTAAGCTGCCGCCTATCCCAGTACGCTATCTGAAATAGGAGCGACGTAAATTGAACAAATGTGATACTATTTCCCTGAAACCTTATATTAAACAAAATATAAAATGATCTAATCGGGTCTCTGATTGCCCTATCATAGAAGTTTAGTAGTGCATTTTACTCGCCATTCCACGCGCTTTAAGTTGCCGCCTAGCCCAGTACGCTATCTGAAATAGGAGCGACGTAAGTTGAACAAATGTGATAGAATTTTGCTGAATTCTTAAATTAACCATAATATAAAATGATCTAATCGGGTCTCTGTTTGCCCTACCCTAGAAGTTTAATAGTGCATTTTAGTCGCCATTTCATGCGCTTTGAGATCCGGCTTAGCCCAATACGTTATCTGAAATAGGAGCGACGTAAATTGAACAAATGTGATAGAATTTCGCTGAATTCTTATATTAACCAAAATATAAAATGATCTAATCGGGTCTCTGTTTGCCCTACCCTAGAAGTTTAATAGTGCATTTTACTCGTCATTTCATGCGCTTTGAGATGCCGCTTAGCCCAATACGCTATCGGAAATATGAGCGACGTAAATTGAACAAATGTGATAGAATTTCTCTGAATTCTTATATTAACAAAAATATAAAATGATCTAATCGGGTCTCTGTTTGCCTTATCCTAGAAGTTTAGTATTGCATTTTACTCGCCATTTCATGCGCTTTGAGATGCCGCTTAGCCCAATACGCAATCTGAAATAGGAGCGACGTAAATTGAACAAATGTGATAGAATTTCCCTGAAATCTTATATTAAACAAAATATAAAATGATCTAATCGGGTCTCTGATTGCTCTATCATAGAAGTTTAGTAGTGCATTTTACTCGCCCTTCCACGCGCTTTAAGATGCCGCCTAGCCCAGTAGGCTATCTGAAATAGGAGCGACGTAAGATGAACAAATGTGATAGAATTACGCTGAATTCTTATATTAACCGTAATATAAAATGATCTAATCGGGTCTCTGATTGCTCTATCATAGAAGTTTAGTAGTGCATTTTACTCGCCATTCCACGCGCTTTAAGTTGCCGCCTAGCCCAGTACGCTATCTGAAATAGGAGCGACGTAAGTTGAACAAATGTGATAGAATTTCGCTGAATTCTTATATTAACCAAAATATAAAATGATCTAATCGGGTCTCTGATTGCCCTACCCTAGAAGTTTAATAGTGCATTTTACTCGCCATTTCATGCGCTTTGAGTTGCCGCCTAGCCCAGTACGCTATCTGAAATAGGAGCTACGTAAGTTGAACAAATGTCACAGAATTACGCTGAATTCTTATGTTAACCGTAATATAAAATGATCTAATCGGGTCTCTGTTTGCCTTATCCTAGAAGTTTAATAGTGCATTTCACTCGTCATTTCATGCGCTTTGAGATGCCGCTTAGCCCAATACGCTATCTGAAATAGGAGCGACGTAAGTTGAACAAATGTGATAGAATTACGCTGAATTCTTTTATGAACCATATTGTAAAATGATCTAATCGGGTCTCTGTTCGCCCTAGCCGTGAAGTTTAATAGCGCATTTTATTCGCCATTTCATGCGCTTTGAGATGCCGCTTACCCCAATACGCTATCTGAAATAGGAGCGACGTAAATTGAACAAATGTGATAGAATTTTGCTGAATTATTAAATTAACCATAATATTAGATGATCTAATCGGGTCTCTGTTTGCCCTACCCTAGAAGTTTAATAGTGCATTTTACTCGTCATTTCATGAGCATTGAGATGCCCCTTATCCCAATACGCTATCTGAAATAGGAGCGATGTAAATTGAACAAATGTGATAGAATTTCGCTGAATTCTTTTATTAACCATAATGTAAAATGATCTAATCGGGTCTCTGTTCGCCCTAGGCTAGAAGTTTAATAGTGCATTTTATTTGGCATTTCATGCGCTATGAGATGCCGCTTAGCCCAATACGCTATCTGTAATAGGAGCGACGTAAATTGAACAAATGTGATAGAATTTTGCTGAATTCGTAAATTAACCATAATATAAAATGATTCAATCGGGTCTCTGTTTGCCCTACCCTAGAAGTTTAATAGTGCATTTTCCTCGCCATTTCATGCGCTTTGAGATGTCGCCTCGCCCAATACGCTTTCTGAAATAGGAGCGACGTAAGTTGAACAAATGTGATTGAATTTCGCTGAATTCTTTTATTAACCATAATGTAAAATGATCTAATTGGGTCTCTGTTCGCCCTAGCCTAGAAGTTTCGTAGTGCGTTTTACTCGCCATTTCATGCGCTTTGAGATGCCGGTTCGCCCAATACGCTATCTGAATTAGGAGCGACGTAAATTGAACAAATGTGAGAGAATTTCGCTGAATTCTTAAATTCACTATAATATAAAATGATCTAATCGGGTCTCCGTTTGCCCTACCCTAGAAGTTTAATAGTGCATTTTACTCGTCATTTCATGCGCATTCAGATGCCACATAGCCCAATTCGCTATCTGAAATAGGAGCGATGTAAATTGAACAAATGTGATAGAATTTCGCTGAATTCTTTTATTAACCATAATGTAAAATGATCTAATCGGGTCTCTGTTCGCCCAAACCTAGAAGTTTAATAGTGCATTTTACTCGCCATTCCACGCGCTTTAAGCTGCCGCCTATCCCAGTACGCTATCTGAAATAGGAGCGATGTAAATTGAACAAATGTGATACTATTTCCCTGAAACCTTATATTAAACAAAATATAAAATGATCTAATCGGGTCTCTGATTGCCCTATCATAGAAGTTTAGTAGTGCATTTTACTCGCCATTCCACGCGCTTTAAGTTGCCGCCTAGCCCAGTACGCTATCTGAAATAGGAGCGACGTAAGTTGAACAAATGTGATAGAATTTTGCTGAATTCTTAAATTAACCATAATATAAAATGATCTAATCGGGTCTCTGTTTGCCCTACCCTAGAAGTTTAATAGTGCATTTTAGTCGCCATTTCATGCGCTTTGAGATCCGGCTTAGCCCAATACGTTATCTGAAATACGAGCGACGTAAATTGAAGAAATGTGATAGAATTTCCGTGAAATCTTATATTAAACAAAATATAAAATGATCTAATCGGGTCTCTGATTGCCCTATCATAGAAGTTTAGTAGTGCATTTTACTCGTCATTCCACGCGCTTTAAGGTGCCGCCTAGCCCAGTACGCTATCTGAAATAGGAGCGATGTAAGTTGAACAAATGTGATAGAATTACGCTGAATTCTTATATTAACCGTAATATAAAATGATCTAATCGGGTCTCTGTTTGCCCTACCCTAGAAGTGTAATAGTGAATTTTATTCTCCATTTCATGCGCTTTGAGATGCCGCATAGCCTAATACGCTATCTGAAATAGGAGCGACGTAAATTGAACAAATGTGATAGAATTTCCGTGAATTCTTATATTAACCTTAATGTAAAATGATCTAATCGGGTCTCTGTTCGCCCTAGCCTAGAAGTTTAATAGTGCATTTTAGTCGCCATTTCATGCGCTTTGAGATCCCGCATAGCCCAATACGCTATCTGAAATAGGAGCGACGTAAATTGAACAAATGTGATAGAACTTCCCTGAAATCTTATATTAATCAAAATATAAAATGATCTAATCGGGTCTCTGATTGCCCTATCATAGAAGATTAGTAGTGCATTTTACTCGCCATTCCACGCGCTTTAAGATGCCGCCTAGCCCAGTACGCTATCTGAAATAGGAGCGACGTAAGTTGAACAAATGTGATAGAATTACGCTGAATTCTTACATTAACCATAATGTAAAATGATCTAATCGGGTCTCTGTTTGCACTACCCTAGAAGTTTAATAGTGCATTTCACTCGCCACTTCATGCGCTTTGAGATGCCGCTAAGCACAATAAGTTATCTGGAATAGGAGCGACGTAAATTGAACAAATGTGATAGAATTTCGCTGAATTCTTATATTAACCAAAATATAAAATGATCTAATCGGGTCTCTGATTGCCCTATCATAGAATTTTAGTAGTGCATATAACTCGCCATTCCACGCGCTTCAAGATGCCGCCTATCCCAATACGCTATCTGAAATAGGGGCGACGTAAGTTGAACAAATGTGATAGAATTTCGCTGAATTCTTATATTAACCAAAGTATAAAATGATCTAATCTGGTCTCTGATTGCCCTATCATAGAAGGTTAATAGTGCATTTTACTCGCCATTCCACGCGCTTTAAGATGCCGCCTAGCCCAGTACGCTGTCTGAAATAGGAGCGACGTAAGTTGAACAAATGTGATAGAATTACGCTGAATTCTTACATTAACCATAATGTAAAATGATCTAATCGGGTCTCTGTTTGCCCTACCCTAGAAGTTTAATAGTGCATTTTACTCGCCATTTCATGCGCTTTGAGATGCCGCCTAGCCCAGTACGCTATCTGAAATAGGAGCTACGTAAGTTGTACAAATGTCACAGAATTACGCTGAATTCTTATGTTAACCGTAATATAAAATGATCTAATCGGGTCTCTGTTTGCCTTATCCTAGAAGTTTAATAGTGCATTTTACTCGTCATTTCATGCGCTTTCAGATGCCGCTTAGCCCAATTCGCTATCTGAAATAGGAGTGATGTAAATTGAACAAATGTGATAGAATTTCGCTGAATTCTTTTATTAACCATAATGTAAAATGATCTAATCGGGTCTCTGTTCGCCCAAACCTAGAAGTTTAATAGTGCATTTTACTCGCCATTCCACGCGCTTTAAGCTGCCGCCTATCCCAGTACGCTATCTGAAATAGGAGCGACGTAAATTGAACAAATGTGATACTATTTCCCTGAAACCTTATATTAAACAAAATATAAAATGATCTAATCGGGTCTCTGATTGCCCTATCATAGAAGTTTAGTAGTGCATTTTACTCGCCATTCCACGCGCTTTAAGTTGCCGCCTAGCCCAGTACGCTATCTGAAATAGGAGCGACGTAAGTTGAACAAATGTGATAGAATTTTGCTGAATTCTTAAATTAACCATAATATAAAATGATCTAATCGGGTCTCTGTTTGCCCTACCCTAGAAGTTTAATAGTGCATTTTAGTCGCCATTTCATGCGCTTTGAGATCCGGCTTAGCCCAATACGTTATCTGAAATAGGAGCGACGTAAATTGAACAAATGTGATAGAATTTCGCTGAATTCTTATATTAACCAAAATATAAAATGATCTAATCGGGTCTCTGTTTGCCCTACCCTAGAAGTTTAATAGTGCATTTTACTCGTCATTTCATGCGCTTTGAGATGCCGCTTAGCCCAATACGCTATCGGAAATATGAGCGACGTAAATTGAACAAATGTGATAGAATTTCTCTGAATTCTTATATTAACAAAAATATAAAATGATCTAATCGGGTCTCTGTTTGCCTTATCCTAGAAGTTTAGTATTGCATTTTACTCGCCATTTCATGCGCTTTGAGATGCCGCTTAGCCCAATACGCAATCTGAAATAGGAGCGACGTAAATTGAACAAATGTGATAGAATTTCCCTGAAATCTTATATTAAACAAAATATAAAATGATCTAATCGGGTCTCTGATTGCTCTATCATAGAAGTTTAGTAGTGCATTTTACTCGCCCTTCCACGCGCTTTAAGATGCCGCCTAGCCCAGTAGGCTATCTGAAATAGGAGCGACGTAAGATGAACAAATGTGATAGAATTACGCTGAATTCTTATATTAACCGTAATATAAAATGATCTAATCGGGTCTCTGATTGCTCTATCATAGAAGTTTAGTAGTGCATTTTACTCGCCATTCCACGCGCTTTAAGTTGCCGCCTAGCCCAGTACGCTATCTGAAATAGGAGCGACGTAAGTTGAACAAATGTGATAGAATTTCGCTGAATTCTTATATTAACCAAAATATAAAATGATCTAATCGGGTCTCTGATTGCCCTACCCTAGAAGTTTAATAGTGCATTTTACTCGCCATTTCATGCGCTTTGAGTTGCCGCCTAGCCCAGTACGCTATCTGAAATAGGAGCTACGTAAGTTGAACAAATGTCACAGAATTACGCTGAATTCTTATGTTAACCGTAATATAAAATGATCTAATCGGGTCTCTGTTTGCCTTATCCTAGAAGTTTAATAGTGCATTTCACTCGTCATTTCATGCGCTTTGAGATGCCGCTTAGCCCAATACGCTATCTGAAATAGGAGCGACGTAAGTTGAACAAATGTGATAGAATTACGCTGAATTCTTTTATGAACCATATTGTAAAATGATCTAATCGGGTCTCTGTTCGCCCTAGCCGTGAAGTTTAATAGCGCATTTTATTCGCCATTTCATGCGCTTTGAGATGCCGCTTAGCCCAATACGCTATCTGAAATAGGAGCGACGTAAATTGAACAAATGTGATAGAATTTTGCTGAATTATTAAATTAACCATAATATTAGATGATCTAATCGGGTCTCTGTTTGCCCTACCCTAGAAGTTTAATAGTGCATTTTACTCGTCATTTCATGAGCATTGAGATGCCCCTTATCCCAATACGCTATCTGAAATAGGAGCGATGTAAATTGAACAAATGTGATAGAATTTCGCTGAATTCTTTTATTAACCATAATGTAAAATGATCTAATCGGGTCTCTGTTCGCCCTAGGCTAGAAGTTTAATAGTGCATTTTATTTGGCATTTCATGCGCTTTGAGATGCCGCTTAGCCCAATACGCTATCTGTAATAGGAGCGACGTAAATTGAACAAATGTGATAGACTTTTGCTGAATTCGTAAATTAACCATAATATAAAATGATTCAATCGGGTCTCTGTTTGCCCTACCCTAGAAGTTTAATAGTGCATTTTCCTCGCCATTTCATGCGCTTTGAGATGTCGCCTCGCCCAATACGCTTTCTGAAATAGGAGCGACGTAAGTTGAACAAATGTGATAGAATTTCGCTGAATTCTTTTATTAACCATAATGTAAAATGATCTAATTGGGTCTCTGTTCGCCCTAGCCTAGAAGTTTCGTAGTGCGTTTTACTCGCCATTTCATGCGCTTTGAGATGCCGGTTCGCCCAATACGCTATCTGAATTAGGAGCGACGTAAATTGAACAAATGTGAGAGAATTTCGCTGAATTCTTAAATTCACTATAATATAAAATGATCTAATCGGGTCTCTGTTTGCCCTACCCTAGAAGTTTAATAGTGCATTTTACTCGTCATTTCATGCGCTTTCAGATGCCGCTTAGCCCAATTCGCTATCTGAAATAGGAGCGATGTAAATTGAACAAATGTGATAGAATTTCGCTGAATTCTTTTATTAACCATAATGTAAAATGATCTAATCGGGTCTCTGTTCGCCCAAACCTAGAAGTTTAATAGTGCATTTTACTCGCCATTCCACGCGCTTTAAGCTGCCGCCTATCCCAGTACGCTATCTGAAATAGGAGCGATGTAAATTGAACAAATGTGATACTATTTCCCTGAAACCTTATATTAAACAAAATATAAAATGATCTAATCGGGTCTCTGATTGCCCTATCATAGAAGTTTAGTAGTGCATTTTACTCGCCATTCCACGCGCTTTAAGTTGCCGCCTAGCCCAGTACGCTATCTGAAATAGGAGCGACGTAAGTTGAACAAATGTGATAGAATTTTGCTGAATTCTTAAATTAACCATAATATAAAATGATCTAATCGGGTCTCTGTTTGCCCTACCCTAGAAGTTTAATAGTGCATTTTAGTCGCCATTTCATGCGCTTTGAGATCCGGCTTAGCCCAATACGTTATCTGAAATAGGAGCGACGTAAATTGAACAAATGTGATAGAATTTCGCTGAATTCTTATATTAACCAAAATATAAAATGATCTAATCGGGTCTCTGTTTGCCCTACCCTAGAAGTTTAATAGTGCATTTTACTCGTCATTTCATGCGCTTTGAGATGCCGCTTAGCCCAATACGCTATCGGAAATATGAGCGACGTAAATTGAACAAATGTGATAGAATTTCTCTGAATTCTTATATTAACAAAAATATAAAATGATCTAATCGGGTCTCTGTTTGCCTTATCCTAGAAGTTTAGTATTGCATTTTACTCGCCATTTCATGCGCTTTGAGATGCCGCTTAGCCCAATACGCAATCTGAAATAGGAGCGACGTAAACTGAACAAATGTGATAGAATTACGCTGAATTCTTATATTAACCGTAATATAAAATGAACTAATCGGGTCTCCGTTTGCCTTATCCTAGAAGTTTAATAGCGCATTTTACTCGCCATTTCATGCGCTTTGAGAGGCCGCATAGCCCAATACGCTATCTGAAATACGAGCGACGTAAATTGAAGAAATGTGATAGAATTTCCGTGAAATCTTATATTAAACAAAATATAAAATGATCTAATCGGGTCTCTGATTGCCCTATCATAGAAGTTTAGTAGTGCATTTTACTCGTCATTCCACGCGCTTTAAGGTGCCGCCTAGCCCAGTACGCTATCTGAAATAGGAGCGATGTAAGTTGAACAAATGTGATAGAATTACGCTGAATTCTTATATTAACCGTAATATAAAATGATCTAATCGGGTCTCTGTTTGCCCTACCCTAGAAGTGTAATAGTGAATTTTATTCTCCATTTCATGCGCTTTGAGATGCCGCATAGCCTAATACGCTATCTGAAATAGGAGCGACGTAAATTGAACAAATGTGATAGAATTTCCGTGAATTCTTATATTAACCTTAATGTAAAATGATCTAATCGGGTCTCTGTTCGCCCTAGCCTAGAAGTTTAATAGTGCATTTTAGTCGCCATTTCATGCGCTTTGAGATCCCGCATAGCCCAATACGCTATCTGAAATAGGAGCGACGTAAATTGAACAAATGTGATAGAATTTCCCTGAAATCTTATATTAATCAAAATATAAAATGATCTAATCGGGTCTCTGATTGCCCTATCATAGAAGATTAGTAGTGCATTTTACTCGCCATTCCACGCGCTTTAAGATGCCGCCTAGCCCAGTACGCTTTCTGAAATAGGAGCGACGTAAGTTGAACAAATGTGATAGAATTACGCTGAATTCTTACATTAACCATAATGTAAAATGATCTAATCGGGTCTCTGTTTGCACTACCCTAGAAGTTTAATAGTGCATTTCACTCGCCACTTCATGCGCTTTGAGATGCCGCTAAGCACAATAAGTTATCTGGAATAGGAGCGACGTAAATTGAACAAATGTGATAGAATTTCGCTGAATTCTTATATTAACCAAAATATAAAATGATCTAATCGGGTCTCTGATTGCCCTATCATAGAATTTTAGTAGTGCATATAACTCGCCATTCCACGCGCTTCAAGATGCCGCCTATCCCAATACGCTATCTGAAATAGGGGCGACGTAAGTTGAACAAATGTGATAGAATTTCGCTGAATTCTTATATTAACCAAAGTATAAAATGATCTAATCTGGTCTCTGATTGCCCTATCATAGAAGGTTAATAGTGCATTTTACTCGCCATTCCACGCGCTTTAAGATGCCGCCTAGCCCAGTACGCTGTCTGAAATAGGAGCGACGTAAGTTGAACAAATGTGATAGAATTACGCTGAATTCTTATATTAACCATAATGTAAAATGATCTAATCGGGTCTCTGTTTGCCCTACCCTAGAAGTTTAATAGTGCATTTTACTCGCCATTTCATGCGCTTTGAGTTGCCGCCTAGCCCAGTACGCTATCTGAAATAGGAGCTACGTAAGTTGAACAAATGTCACAGAATTACGCTGAATTCTTATGTTAACCGTAATATAAAATGATCTAATCGGGTCTCTGTTTGCCTTATCCTAGAAGTTTAATAGTGCATTTTACTCGTCATTTCATGCGCTTTCAGATGCCGCTTAGCCCAATTCGCTATCTGAAATAGGAGTGATGTAAATTGAACAAATGTGATAGAATTTCGCTGAATTCTTTTATTAACCATAATGTAAAATGATCTAATCGGGTCTCTGTTCGCCCAAACCTAGAAGTTTAATAGTGCATTTTACTCGCCATTCCACGCGCTTTAAGCTGCCGCCTATCCCAGTACGCTATCTGAAATAGGAGCGACGTAAATTGAACAAATGTGATACTATTTCCCTGAAACCTTATATTAAACAAAATATAAAATGATCTAATCGGGTCTCTGATTGCCCTATCATAGAAGTTTAGTAGTGCATTTTACTCGCCATTCCACGCGCTTTAAGTTGCCGCCTAGCCCAGTACGCTATCTGAAATAGGAGCGACGTAAGTTGAACAAATGTGATAGAATTTTGCTGAATTCTTAAATTAACCATAATATAAAATGATCTAATCGGGTCTCTGTTTGCCCTACCCTAGAAGTTTAATAGTGCATTTTAGTCGCCATTTCATGCGCTTTGAGATCCGGCTTAGCCCAATACGTTATCTGAAATAGGAGCGACGTAAATTGAACAAATGTGATAGAATTTCGCTGAATTCTTATATTAACCAAAATATAAAATGATCTAATCGGGTCTCTGTTTGCCCTACCCTAGAAGTTTAATAGTGCATTTTACTCGTCATTTCATGCGCTTTGAGATGCCGCTTAGCCCAATACGCTATCGGAAATATGAGCGACGTAAATTGAACAAATGTGATAGAATTTCTCTGAATTCTTATATTAACAAAAATATAAAATGATCTAATCGGGTCTCTGTTTGCCTTATCCTAGAAGTTTAGTATTGCATTTTACTCGCCATTTCATGCGCTTTGAGATGCCGCTTAGCCCAATACGCAATCTGAAATAGGAGCGACGTAAATTGAACAAATGTGATAGAATTTCCCTGAAATCTTATATTAAACAAAATATAAAATGATCTAATCGGGTCTCTGATTGCTCTATCATAGAAGTTTAGTAGTGCATTTTACTCGCCCTTCCACGCGCTTTAAGATGCCGCCTAGCCCAGTAGGCTATCTGAAATAGGAGCGACGTAAGATGAACAAATGTGATAGAATTACGCTGAATTCTTATATTAACCGTAATATAAAATGAACTAATCGGGTCTCTGTTTGCCCTACCCTAGAAGTGTAATAGTGAATTTTATTCTCCATTTCATGCGCTTTGAGATGCCGCATAGCCTAATACGCTATCTGAAATAGGAGCGACGTAAATTGAACAAATGTGATAGAATTTCCGTGAATTCTTATATTAACCTTAATGTAAAATGATCTAATCGGGTCTCTGTTCGCCCTAGCCTAGAAGTTTAATAGTGCATTTTAGTCGCCATTTCATGCGCTTTGAGATCCCGCATAGCCCAATACGCTATCTGAAATAGGAGCGACGTAAATTGAACAAATGTGATAGAATTTCCCTGAAATCTTATATTAATCAAAATATAAAATGATCTAATCGGGTCTCTGATTGCCCTATCATAGAAGATTAGTAGTGCATTTTACTCGCCATTCCACGCGCTTTAAGATGCCGCCTAGCCCAGTACGCTATCTGAAATAGGAGCGACGTAAGTTGAACAAATGTGATAGAATTACGCTGAATTCTTACATTAACCATAATGTAAAATGATCTAATCGGGTCTCTGTTTGCACTACCCTAGAAGTTTAATAGTGCATTTCACTCGCCACTTCATGCGCTTTGAGATGCCGCTAAGCACAATAAGTTATCTGTAATAGGAGCGACGTAAATTGAACAAATGTGATAGAATTTCGCTGAATTCTTATATTAACCAAAATATAAAATGATCTAATCGGGTCTCTGATTGCCCTATCATAGAAGTTTAGTAGTGCATATAACTCGCCATTCCACGCGCTTCAAGATGCCGCCTAGCCCAATACGCTATCTGAAATAGGGGCGACGTAAGTTGAACAAATGTGATAGAATTTCGCTGAATTCTTATATTAACCAAAGTATAAAATGATCTAATCTGGTCTCTGATTGCCCTATCATAGAAGGTTAATAGTGCATTTTACTCGCCATTCCACGCGCTTTAAGATGCCGCCTAGCCCAGTACGCTGTCTGAAATAGAAGCGACGTAAATTGAACAAGTGTGATAGAATCTCGCTGAATACTTATATATTAACCTTAATGTAAAATGATCTAATCGGGTCTCTGTTCGCCCTACCCTAGAAGTTTAATAGTGCATTTCACTCGTCATTTGATGCGCTTTGAGATGACGCTTAACCAAATACGCTATCTGAAATAGGAGCGACGTAAGTTGAACAAATGTGACAGAATTACGCTGCATTCTTATATTCACCTTAATGTAAAATGATCTAATCGGGTCTCTGTTTGCCCTACCCTAGAAGTTTAATAGTGCATTTTACTCGCCATTTCATGCGCTTTGAGTTGCCGCCTAGCCCAGTACGCTATCTGAAATAGGAGCTACGTAAGTTGAACAAATGTCACAGAATTACGCTGAATTCTTATGTTAACCGTAATATAAAATGATCTAATCGGGTCTCTGTTTGCCTTATCCTAGAAGTTTAATAGTGCATTTCACTCGTCATTTCATGCGCTTTGAGATGCCGCTTAGCCCAATACGCTATCTGAAATAGGAGCGACGTAAGTTGAACAAATGTGATAGAATTACGCTGAATTCTTTTATGAACCATATTGTAAAATGATCTAATCGGGTCTCTGTTCGCCCTAGCCGAGAAGTTTAATAGCGCATTTTATTCGCCATTTCATGCGCTTTGAGATGCCGCTTACCCCAATACGCTATCTGAAATAGGAGCGACGTAAATTGAACAAATGTGATAGAATTTTGCTGAATTATTAAATTAACCATAATATTAGATGATCTAATCGGGTCTCTGTTTGCCCTACCCTAGAAGTTTAATAGTGCATTTTACTCGTCATTTCATGAGCATTGAGATGCCCCTTATCCCAATACGCTATCTGAAATAGGAGCGATGTAAATTGAACAAATGTGATAGAATTTCGCTGAATTCTTTTATTAACCATAATGTAAAATGATCTAATCGGGTCTCTGTTCGCCCTAGCCTAGAAGTTTAATAGTGCATTTTATTTGGCATTTCATGCGCTATGAGATGCCGCTTAGCCCAATACGCTATCTGAAATAGGAGCGACGTAAATTGAACAAATGTGATAGAATTTTGCTGAATTCGTAAATTAACCATAATATAAAATGATTCAATCGGGTCTCTGTTTGCCCTACCCTAGAAGTTTAATAGTGCATTTTCCTCGCCATTTCATGAGCTTTGAGATGTCGCCTAGCCCAATCCGCTTTCTGAAATAGGAGCGACGTAAGTTGAACTAATGTGATTGAATTTCCCTGAAATCTTATATTAAACAAAATATAAAATGATCTAATCGGGTCTCTGATTGCTCTATCATAGAAGTTTAGTAGTGCATTTTACTCGCCCTTCCACGCGCTTTAAGATGCCGCCTAGCCCAGTAGGCTATCTGAAATAGGAGCGACGTAAGATGAACAAATGTGATAGAATTACGCTGAATTCTTATATTAACCGTAATATAAAATGAACTAATCGGGTCTCCGTTTGCCTTATCCTAGAAGTTTAATAGCGCATTTTACTCGCCATTTCATGCGCTTTGAGAGGCCGCTTAGCCCAATACGCTATCTGAAATAGGAGCGACGTAAATTCAACAAATGTGATAGAATTTCGCTGAATTCTTAAATTAACCATAATATAAAATGATCTCATCGGGTCTCTGTTTTCCCTACCCTAGAAGTTTAATAGTGCATTTTACTCGCCATTTCATGCGCTTTGAGATGCCGCATAGCCCAATACGCTATCTGAAATACGAGCGACGTAAATTGAACAAATGTGATAGAATTTCCGTGAAATCTTATATTAAACAAAATATAAAATGATCTAATCGGGTCTCTGATTGCCCTATCATAGAAGTTTAGTAGTGCATTTTACTCGTCATTCCACGCGCTTTAAGGTGCCGCCTAGCCCAGTACGCTATCTGAAATAGGAGCGATGTAAGTTGAACAAATGTGATAGAATTACGCTGAATTCTTATATTAACCGTAATATAAAATGATCTAATCGGGTCTCTGTTTGCCCTACCCTAGGAGTGTAATAGTGAATTTTATTCTCCATTTCATGCGCTTTGAGATGCCGCATAGCCTAATACGCTATCTGAAATAGGAGCGACGTAAATTGAACAAATGTGATAGAATTTCCGTGAATTCTTATATTAACCTTAATGTAAAATGATCTAATCGGGTCTCTGTTCGCCCTAGCCTAGAAGTTTAATAGTGCATTTTAGTCGCCATTTCATGCGCTTTGAGATCCCGCATAGCCCAATACGCTATCTGAAATAGGAGCGACGTAAATTGAACAAATGTGATAGAATTTCCCTGAAATCTTATATTAATCAAAATATAAAATGATCTAATCGGGTCTCTGATTGCCCTATCATAGAAGATTAGTAGTGCATTTTACTCGCCATTCCACGCGCTTTAAGATGCCGCCTAGCCCAGTACGCTATCTGAAATAGGAGCGACGTAAGTTGAACAAATGTGATAGAATTACGCTGAATTCTTACATTAACCATAATGTAAAATGATCTAATCGGGTCTCTGTTTGCACTACCCTAGAAGTTTAATAGTGCATTTCACTCGCCACTTCATGCGCTTTGAGATGCCGCTAAGCACAATAAGTTATCTGTAATAGGAGCGACGTAAATTGAACAAATGTGATAGAATTTCGCTGAATTCTTATATTAACCAAAATATAAAATGATCTAATCGGGTCTCTGATTGCCCTATCATAGAAGTTTAGTAGTGCATATAACTCGCCATTCCACGCGCTTCAAGATGCCGCCTAGCCCAATACGCTATCTGAAATAGGGGCGACGTAAGTTGAACAAATGTGATAGAATTTCGCTGAATTCTTATATTAACCAAAGTATAAAATGATCTAATCTGGTCTCTGATTGCCCTATCATAGAAGGTTAATAGTGCATTTTACTCGCCATTCCACGCGCTTTAAGATGCCGCGTAGCCCAGTACGCTGTCTGAAATAGAAGCGACGTAAATTGAACAAGTGTGATAGAATCTCGCTGAATACTTATATTAACCTTAATGTAAAATGATCTAATCGGGTCTCTGTTTGCCCTACCCTAGAAGTGTAATAGTGAATTTTATTCTCCATTTCATGCGCTTTGAGATGCCGCATAGCCTAATACGCTATCTGAAATAGGAGCGACGTAAATTGAACAAATGTGATAGAATTTCCGTGAATTCTTATATTAACCTTAATGTAAAATGATCTAATCGGGTCTCTGTTCGCCCTAGCCTAGAAGTTTAATAGTGCATTTTAGTCGCCATTTCATGCGCTTTGAGATCCCGCATAGCCCAATACGCTATCTGAAATAGGAGCGACGTAAATTGAACAAATGTGATAGAATTTCCCTGAAATCTTATATTAATCAAAATATAAAATGATCTAATCGGGTCTCTGATTGCCCTATCATAGAAGATTAGTAGTGCATTTTACTCGCCATTCCACGCGCTTTAAGATGCCGCCTAGCCCAGTACGCTATCTGAAATAGGAGCGACGTAAGTTGAACAAATGTGATAGAATTACGCTGAATTCTTACATTAACCATAATGTAAAATGATCTAATCGGGTCTCTGTTCGCCCTACCCTAGAAGTTTAATAGTGCATTTCACTCGTCATTTCATGCGGTTTGAGATGACGCTTAACCCAATACGCTATCTGAAATAGGAGCGACGTAAGTTGAACAAATGTGACAGAATTACGCTGCATTCTTATATTCACCTTAATGTAAAATGATCTCTTCGGGTCTCTGTTCGCCCTACCCTAGAAGTATAATAGTGCATTTCACTCGTCATTTCATGCGCTTTGAGATGCCGCCTAGCCCAATACGCTATCTGAAATAGGAGCGACGTAAATTGAACAAATGTGATAGAATTTCGCTGAATTCTTATATTAACCAAAGTATAAAATGATCTAGTCTGGTCTCTGATTGCCCAATCATAGAAGGTTAATAGTGTATTTTACTCGCCATTCCACACGCTTTAAGATGCCGCCTAGCCCAGTACGCTGTCTGAAATAGGAGCGACGTAAATTGAACAAATGTGATAGAATTTTGCTGAATTCTTAAATTAACCATAATATAAAATGGTCTAATCGGGTCTCTGTTTGCCCTACCCTAGAAGTGTAACAGTGCATTTCACTCGACATTTCATGCGCTTTGAGATGCCGCTAAGCCCAATAAGCTATCTGTAATAGGAGCGACGTAAATTGAACAAATGTGATAGAATTTCGTTGAATTCTTATATTAACCAAAATATAAAATGATCTAATCGGGTCTCCGATTGCCCTATCGTAGAAGTTTAATAGCGCATTTTACTCGCCATTCCACGCGCTTTAAGATGCCGCATGGCTCAGCACGCTATCTGAAACAGGAGCGACGTAAATTGAACAAATGGGATAGAATTTTGCTGACATCTTAAATTAACCATAATATAAAATGATCTAATCGGGTCTCTGTTTGCCCTACCCTAGAAGTTTAATAGTGCATTTTACTCGTCACTTCATGCGCCTTCAGATGCCGCTTAGCCCAATAAGCTATCTGAAATAGGAGCGACGTAAGTTGAACAAATGTGATAGAATTTTGTTGAATTCTTAAATTAACCATAATATAAAATGATCTAATCAGGTCTCTGTTCGCCCTAGCCTAGAAGTTTAATAGTGCATTTTATTCGCCATTTCATGCGCTTTTAGATGCCGCTTAGCCTAGGACGCTATCTGAAATAGGAACGACGTAAATTGAACAAATGTGATAGAATTTCACTGAATTCTTAAATTAACCATAATATAAAATGATCTAATCGGGTCTCTGTTCGCCCTACCATAGAAGTCTAATAGTAAATTTCACTCGCCATTTCATGCGCTTTGAGATGCCGCATAGCCCAATACGCTATCTCAAATAGGAGCAACGTAAATTGAACAAATGTGATAGAATTTCCGTGAATTCTTATATTAACCTTAATGTAAAATGATCTAATCGGGTCTCTGTTCGCCCTACCATAGAAGTCTATTAGTGCATTTCACTCGCCATTTCATGCGCTTTGAGATGCCGCTTAGCCCAATACGCTATCTGACATAGGAGCGACGTAAGTTGAACAAATGTGTTAGAATTTGGCTGAATTCTTAAATTAACCATAATATAAAATGATCTAATCGGGTCGCTGTTTGCCCTACCCTAGAAGATTAATAGTGCATTTCACTCGCCACTTCATGCGCTTTGAGATGCCGCTAAGCACAATAAGTTATCTGTAATAGGAGCGACGTAAATTGAACAAATGTGATAGAATTTCGCTGAATTCTTATATTAACCAAAATATAAAATGATCTAATCGGGTCTCTGATTGCCCTATCATAGAAGTTTAGTAGTGCATATAACTCGCTATTCCACGCGCTTCAAGATGCCGCCTAGCCCAATACGCTATCTGAAATAGGGGCGACGTAAGTTGAACAAATGTGATAGAATTTCGCTGAATTCTTATATTAACCAAAGTATAAAATGATCTAATCTGGTCTCTGATTGCCCTATCATAGAAGGTTAATAGTGCATTTTACTCGCCATTCCACGCGCTTTAAGATGCCGCCTAGCCCAGTACGCTGTCTGAAATAGAAGCGACGTAAATTGAACAAGTGTGATAGAATCTCGCTGAATACTTATATTAACCTTAATGTAAAATGATCTAATCGGGTCTCTGTTCGCCCTACCCTAGAAGTTTAATAGTGCATTTCACTCGTCATTTCATGCGGTTTGAGATGACGCTTAACCCAATACGCTATCTGAAATAGGTGCGACGTAAGTTGAACAAATGTGACAGAATTACGCTGCATTCTTATATTCACCTTAATGTAAAATGATCTCTTCGGGTCTCTGTTCGCCCTACCCTAGAAGAATAATAGTGCATTTCACTCGTCATTTCATGCGCTTTGAGATGCCGCCTAGCCCAATACGCTATCTGAAATAGGAGCGACGTAAATTGAACAAATGTGATAGAATTTCGCTGAATTCTTATATTAACCAAAGTATAAAATGATCTAGTCTGGTCTCTGATTGCCCTATCATAGAAGGTTAATAGTGTATTTTACTCGACATTCCACACGCTTTAAGATGCCGCCTAGCCCAGTACGCTGTCTGAAATAGGAGCGACGTAAATTGAACAAATGTGATAGAATTTTGCTGAATTCTTAAATTAACCATAATATAAAATGGTCTAATCGGGTCTCTGTTTGCCCTACCCTAGAAGTGTAATAGTGCATTTCACTCGACATTTCATGCGCTTTGAGATGCCGCTAAGCCCAATAAGCTATCTGTAATAGGAGCGACGTAAATTGAACAAATGTGATAGAATTTCGTTGAATTCTTATATTAACCAAAATATAAAATGATCTAATCGGGTCTCCGATTGCCCTATCGTAGAAGTTTAATAGCGCATTTTACTCGCCATTCCACGCGCTTTAAGATGCCGCATGGCCCAGCACGCTATCTGAAACAGGAGCGACGTAAATTGAACAAATGGGATAGAATTTTGCTGACATCTTAAATTAACCATAATATAAAATGATCTAATCGGGTCTCTGTTTGCCCTACCCTAGAAGTTTAATAGTGCATTTTACTCGTCACTTCATGCGCTTTCAGATGCCGCTTAGCCCAATAAGCTATCTGAAATAGGAGCGACGTAAGTTGAACAAATGTGATAGAATTTTGTTGAATTCTTAAATTAACCATAATATAAAATGATCTAATCAGGTCTCTGTTCGCCCTAGCCTAGAAGTTTAATAGTGCATTTTATTCGCCATTTCATGCGCTTTGAGATGCCGCTTAGCCCAATACGCTATCTGACATAGGAGCGACGTAAGTTGAACAAATGTGATAGAATTTCGCTGAATTCTTTTATTAACCATAATATAAAATGATCTAATCGGGGCTCTGTTCGCCCTACCATAGAAGTCTAATAGTGCATTTCACTCGCCATTTCATGCGCTTTGAGATGCCGCATAGCCCAATACGCTATCTGAAATAGGAGCAACGTAAATTGAACAAATGTGATAGAATTTCCGTGAATTCTTATATTAACCTTAATGTAAAATGATCTAATCGGGTCTCTGTTCGCCCTACCATAGAAGTCTATTAGTGCATTTCACTCGCCATTTCATGCGCTTTGAGATGCCGCTTAGCCCAATACGCTATCTGACATAGGAGCGACGTAAGTTGAACAAATGTGATAGAATTTCGCTGAATTCTTTTATTAACCATAATGTAAAATGATCTGATCGGGTCTCTGTTCGCCCTAGCCTAGAAGTTTAATAGTGCATTTTATTCGCCATTTCATGCGCTTTGAGATGCCGCTTAGCCGAATACGCTATCTGAAATAGGAGCGACGTAACTTGAACAAATGTGATAGAATTTCCGTGAATCCTTGTATTAACCTTAATGTAAAATGATCCAATCGGATCTCTGTTCGCCCTACCATAGAAGTCTAATAGTGCATTTCACTCGCCATTTCATGCGCTTTGAGATGCCGCTTAGCACAATACGCTATCTGAAATAGGAGCGACGTAAGTTGAACAAATGTGTTAGAATTTGGCTGAATTCTTAAATTAACCATAATATAAAATGATCTAATCGGGTCTCTGTTTGCCCTACCCTAGAAGTTTAATAGTGCATTTTAGTCGCCATTTCATGCGCTTTGAGATCCGGCTTAGCCCAATACGTTATCTGAAATAGGAGCGACGTAAATTGAACAAATGTGATAGAATTTCGCTGAATTCTTATATTAACCAAAGTATAAAATGATCTAATCTGGTCTCTGATTGCCCTATCATAGAAGGTTAATAGTGCATTTTACTCGCCATTCCACGCGCTTTAAGATGCCGCCTAGCCCAGTACGCTGTCTGAAATAGAAGCGACGTAAATTGAACAAGTGTGATAGAATCTCGCTGAATACTTATATTAACCTTAATGTAAAATGATCTAATCGGGTCTCTGTTCGCCCTACCCTAGAAGTTTAATAGTGCATTTCACTCGTCATTTCATGCGCTTTGAGATGACGCTTAACCCAATACGCTATCTGAAATAGGAGCGACGTAAGTTGAACAAATGTGACAGAATTACGCTGCATTCTTATATTCACCTTAATGTAAAATGATCTCTTCGGGTCTCTGTTCGCCCTACCCTAGAAGTATAATAGTGCTTTTCACTCGTCATTTCATGCGCTTTGAGATGCCGCCTAGCCCAATACGCTATCTGAAATAGGAGCGACGTAAATTGAACAAATGTGATAGAATTTCGCTGAATTCTTATATTAACCAAAGTATAAAATGATCTAGTCTGGTCTCTGATTGCCCTATCATAGAAGGTTAATAGTGTATTTTACTCGCCATTCCACACGCTTTAAGATGCCGCCTAGCCCAGTACGCTGTCTGAAATAGGAGCGACGTAAATTGAACAAATGTGATAGAATTTTGCTGAATTCTTAAATTAACCATAATATAAAATGGTCTAATCGGGTCTCTGTTTGCCCTACCCTAGAAGTGTAATAGTGCATTTCACTCGACATTTCATGCGCTTTGAGATGCCGCTTACCCCAATACGCTATCGGAAATATGAGCGACGTAAATTGAACAAATGTGACAGAATTTCGCTGAATTCTTATATTAACAAAAATATAAAATGATCTAATCAGGTCTCTGTTTGTCTTATCCTAGAAGTTTAGTATTGCATTTTACTCTCCATTTCATGCGCTTTGAGATGCCGCTTAGCCCAGTACGCAATCTGAAATAGGAGCGACGTAAATTGAACAAATGTGATAGAATTTCCCTGAAATCTTATATTAAACAAAATATAAAATGATCTAATCGGGTCTCTGATTGCTCTATCATAGAAGTTTAGTAGTGCATTTTACTCGCCCTTCCACGCGCTTTAAGATGCCGCCTAGCCCAGTAGGCTATCTGAAATAGGAGCGACGTAAGATGAACAAATGTGATAGAATTACGCTGAATTCTTATATTAACCGTAATATAAAATGATCTAATCGGGTCTCTGATTGCTCTATCATAGAAGTTTAGTAGTGCATTTTACTCGCCCTTCCACGCGCTTTAAGATGCCGCCTAGCCCAGTAGGCTATCTGAAATAGGAGCGACGTAAGATGAACAAATGTGATAGAATTACGCTGAATTCTTATATTAACCGTAATATAAAATGAACTAATCGGGTCTCCGTTTGCCTTATCCTAGAAGTTTAATAGCGCATTTTACTCGCCATTTCATGCGCTTTGAGAGGCCGCTTAGCCCAATACGCTATCTGAAATAGGAGCGACGTAAATTCAACAAATGTGATAGAATTTTGCTGAATTCTTAAATTAACCATAATATAAAATGATCTAATCGGGTCTCTGTTTGCCCTACCCTAGAAGTTTAATAGTGCATTTTAGTCGCCATTTCATGCGCTTTGAGATCCGGCTTAGCCCAATACGCAATCTGAAATAGGAGCGACGTAAATTGAACAAATGTGATAGAATTTCGCTGAATTCTTATATTAACCAAAATATAAAATGATCTAATCGGGTCTCTGTTTGCCCTACCCTAGAAGTTTAATAGTGCATTTTACTCGTCATTTCATGCGCTTTGAGATGCCGCTTAGCCCAATACGCTATCGGAAATATGAGCGACGTAAATTGAACAAATGTGATAGAATTTCGCTGAATTCTTATATTAACCATAATGTAAAATGATCTAATCGGGTCTCTGTTCGCCCTACCCTAGAAGTTTAATAGTGCATTTCACTCGTCATTTCATGCGCTTTGAGATGACGCTTAACCCAATACGCTATCTGAAATAGGAGCGACGTAAGTTGAACAAATGTGACAGAATTACGCTGCATTCTTATATTCACCTTAATGTAAAATGATCTCTTCGGGTCTCTGTTCGCCCTACCCTAGAAGTATAATAGTGCATTTCACTCGTCATTTCATGCGCTTTGAGATGCCGCCTAGCCCAATACGCTATCTGAAATAGGAGCGACGTAAATTGAACAAATGTGATAGAATTTCGCTGAATTCTTATATTAACCAAAGTATAAAATGATCTAGTCTGGTCTCTGATTGCCCTATCATAGAAGGTTAATAGTGTATTTTACTCGCCATTCCACACGCTTTAAGATGCCGCCTAGCCCAGTACGCTGTCTGAAATAGGAGCGACGTAAATTGAACAAATGTGATAGAATTTTGCTGAATTCTTAAATTAACCATAATATAAAATGGTCTAATCGGGTCTCTGTTTGCCCTACCCTAGAAGTGTAATAGTGCATTTCACTCGACATTTCATGCGCTTTGAGATGCCGCTTAGCCCAATACGCTATCGGAAATATGAGCGACGTAAATTGAACAAATGTGACAGAATTTCGCTGAATTCTTATATTAACAAAAATATAAAATGATCTAATCAGGTCTCCGTTTGCCTTATCCTAGAAGTTTAGTATTGCATTTTACTCTCCATTTCATGCGCTTTGAGATGCCGCTTAGCCCAATACGCAATCTGAAATAGGAGCGACGTAAATTGAACAAATGTGATAGAATTTCCCTGAAATCTTATATTAAACAAAATATAAAATGATCTAATCGGGTCTCTGATTGCTCTATCATAGAAGTTTAGTAGTGCATTTTACTCGCCCTTCCACGCGCTTTAAGATGCCGCCTAGCCCAGTAGGCTATCTGAAATAGGAGCGACGTAAGATGAACAAATGTGATAGAATTACGCTGAATTCTTATATTAACCGTAATATAAAATGATCTAATCGGGTCTCTGATTGCTCTATCATAGAAGTTTAGTAGTGCATTTTACTCGCCCTTCCACGCGCTTTAAGATGCCGCCTAGCCCAGTAGGCTATCTGAAATAGGAGCGACGTAAGATGAACAAATGTGATAGAATTACGCTGAATTCTTATATTAACCGTAATATAAAATGAACTAATCGGGTCTCCGTTTGCCTTATCCTAGAAATTTAATAGCGCATTTTATTCGCCATTTCATGCGCTTTGAGAGGCCGCTTAGCCCAATACGCTATCTGAAATAGGAGCGACGTAAATTCAACAAATGTGATAGAATTTTGCTGAATTCTTAAATTAACCATAATATAAAATGATCTATTCGGGTCTCTGTTTGCCCTACCCTAGAAGTTTAATAGTGCATTTTAGTCGCCATTTCATGCGCTTTGAGATCCGGCTTAGCCCAATACGTTATCTGAAATAGGAGCGACGTAAATTGAACAAATGTGATAGAATTTCGCTGAATTCTTATATTAACCAAAATATAAAATGATCTAATCGGGTCTCTGTTTGCCCTACCCTAGAAGTTTAATAGTGCATTTTACTCGTCATTTCATGCGCTTTGAGATGCCGCTTAGCCCAATACGCTATCGGAAATATGAGCGACGTAAATTGAACAAATGTGATAGAATTTCGCTGAATTCTTATATTAACCATAATGTAAAATGATCTAATCGGGTCTCTGTTCGCCCTACCCTAGAAGTTTAATAGTGCATTTCACTCGTCATTTCATGCGCTTTGAGATGACGCTTAACCCAATACGCTATCTGAAATAGGAGCGACGTAAGTTGAACAAATGTGACAGAATTACGCTGCATTCTTATATTCACCTTAATGTAAAATGATCTCTTCGGGTCTCTGTTCGCCCTACCCTAGAAGTATAATAGTGCATTTCACTCGTCATTTCATGCGCTTTGAGATGCCGCCTGGCCCAATACGCTATCTGAAATAGGAGCGACGTAAATTGAACAAATGTGATAGAATTTCGCTGAATTCTTATATTAACCAAAGTATAAAATGATCTAGTCTGGTCTCTGATTGCCCTATCATAGAAGGTTAATAGTGTATTTTACTCGCCATTCCACACGCTTTAAGATGCCGCCTAGCCCAGTACGCTGTCTGAAATAGGAGCGACGTAAATTGAACAAATGTGATAGAATTTTGCTGAATTCTTAAATTAACCATAATATAAAATGGTCTAATCGGGTCTCTGTTTGCCCTACCCTAGAAGTGTAATAGTGCATTTCACTCGACATTTCATGCGCTTTGAGATGCCGCTTAGCCCAATACGCTATCGGAAATATGAGCGACGTAAATTGAACAAATGTGACAGAATTTCGCTGAATTCTTATATTAACAAAAATATAAAATGATCTAATCAGGTCTGTGTTTGCCTTATCCTAGAAGTTTAGTATTGCATTTTACTCTCCATTTCATGCGCTTTGAGATGCCGCTTAGCCCAATACGCAATCTGAAATAGGAGCGACGTAAATTGAACAAATGTGATAGAATTTCCCTGAAATCTTATATTAAACAAAATATAAAATGATCTAATCGGGTCTCTGATTGCTCTATCATAGAAGTTTAGTAGTGCATTTTACTCGCCCTTCCACGCGCTTTAAGATGCCGCCTAGCCCAGTAGGCTATCTGAAATAGGAGCGACGTAAGATGAACAAATGTGATAGAATTACGCTGAATTCTTATATTAACCGTAATATAAAATGATCTAATCGGGTCTCTGATTGCTCTATCATAGAAGTTTAGTAGTGCATTTTACTCGCCCTTCCACGCGCTTTAAGATGCCGCCTAGCCCAGTAGGCTATCTGAAATAGGAGCGACGTAAGATGAACAAATGTGATAGAATTACGCTGAATTCTTATATTAACCGTAATATAAAATGAACTAATCGGGTCTCCGTTTGCCTTATCCTAGAAATTTAATAGCGCATTTTACTCGCCATTTCATGCGCTTTGAGAGGCCGCTTAGCCCAATACGCTATCTGAAATAGGAGCGACGTAAATTCAACAAATGTGATAGAATTTTGCTGAATTCTTAAATTAACCATAATATAAAATGATCTATTCGGGTCTCTGTTTGCCCTACCCTAGAAGTTTAATAGTGCATTTTAGTCGCCATTTCATGCGCTTTGAGATCCGGCTTAGCCCAATACGTTATCTGAAATAGGAGCGACGTAAATTGAACAAATGTGATAGAATTTCGCTGAATTCTTATATTAACCAAAATATAAAATGATCTAATCGGGTCTCTGTTTGCCCTACCCTAGAAGTTTAATAGTGCATTTTACTCGTCATTTCATGCGCTTTGAGATGCCGCTTAGCCCAATACGCTATCGGAAATATGAGCGACGTAAATTGAACAAATGTGATAGAATTTCGCTGAATTCTTATATTAACCGTAATATAAAATGATCTAATCGGGTCTCTGTTTGCCCTACCCTAGAAGTGTAATAGTGAATTTTATTCTCTATTTCATGCGCTTTGAGATGCCGCATAGCCTAATACGCTATCTGAAATAGGAGCGACGTAAATTGAACAAATGTGATAGAATTTCCGTGAATTCTTATATTAACCTTAATGTAAAATGATCTAATCGGGTCTCTGTTCGCCCTAGCCTAGAAGTTTAATAGTGCATTTTAGTCGCCATTTCATGCGCTTTGAGATCCCGCATAGCCCAATACGCTATCTGAAATAGGAGCGACGTAAATTGAACAAATGTGATAGAATTTCCCTGAAATCTTATATTAATCAAAATATAAAATGATCTAATCGGGTCTCTGATTGCCCTATCATAGAAGATTAGTAGTGCATTTTACTCGCCATTCCACGCGCTTTAAGATGCCGCCTAGCCCAGTACGCTATCTGAAATAGGAGCGACGTAAGTTGAACAAATGTGATAGAATTACGCTGAATTCTTACATTAACCATAATGTAAAATGATCTAATCGGGTCTCTGTTTGCACTACCCTAGAAGTTTAATAGTGCATTTCACTCGCCACTTCATGCTCTTTGAGATGCCGCTAAGCACAATAAGTTATCTGGAATAGGAGCGACGTAAATTGAACAAATGTGATAGAATTTCGCTGAATTCTTATATTAACCAAAATATAAAATGATCTAATCGGGTCTCTGATTGCCCTATCATAGAAGTTTAGTAGTGCATATAACTCGCCATTCCACGCGCTTCAAGATGCCGCCTATCCCAATACGCTATCTGAAATAGGGGCGACGTAAGTTGAACAAACGTGATAGAATTTCGCTGAATTCTTATATTAACCAAAGTATAAAATGATCTAATCTGGTCTCTGATTGCCCTATCATAGAAGGTTAATAGTGCATTTTACTCGCCATTCCACGCGCTTTAAGATGCCGCCTAGCCCAGTACGCTGTCTGAAATAGAAGCGACGTAAATTGAACAAGTGTGATAGAATCTCGCTGAATACTTATATTAACCTTAATGTAAAATGATCTAATCGGGTCTCTGTTCGCCCTACCCTAGAAGTTTAATAGTGCATTTCACTCGTCATTTCATGCGCTTTGAGATGACGCTTAACCCAATACGCTATCTGAAATAGGAGCGACGTAAGTTGAACAAATGTGACAGAATTACGCTGCATTCTTATATTCACCTTAATGTAAAATGATCTCTTCGGGTCTCTGTTCGCCCTACCCTAGAAGTATAATAGTGCATTTCACTCGTCATTTCATGCGCTTTGAGATGCCGCCTAGCCCAATACGCTATCTGAAATAGGAACGACGTAAATTGAACAAATGTGATAGAATTTCGCTGAATTCTTATATTAACCAAAGTATAAAATGATCTAGTCTGGTCTCTGATTGCCCTATCATAGAAGGTTAATAGTGTATTTTACTCGCCATTCCACACGCTTTAAGATGCCGCCTAGCCCAGTACGCTATCTGAAATAGGAGCGACGTAAATTGAACAAATGTGATAGAATTTCCGTGAATTCTTATATTAACCTTAATGTAAAATGATCTAATCGGGTCTCTGTTCGCCCTACCATAGAAGTCTAATAGTGCATTTCGCTCGCCATTTCATGCGCTTTGAGATGCCGCATAGCCCAATACGCTATCTGAAATAGGAGCAACGTAAATTGAACAAATGTGATAGAATTTCCGTGAATTCTTATATTAACCTTAATGTAAAATGATCTAATCGGGTCTCTGTTCGCCCTACCATAGAAGTCTAGTAGTGCATTTCACTCGCCATTTCATTCGCTTTGAGATGCCGCTTAGCCCAATACGCTATCTGACATAGGAGCGACGTAAGTTGAACAAATGTGATAGAATTTCGCTGAATTCTTTTATTAACCATAATGTAAAATGATCTGATCGGGTCTCTGTTCGCCCTAGCCTAGAAGTTTAATAGTGCATTTTATTCGCCATTTCATGCGCTTTGAGATGCCGCTTAGCCGAATACGCTATCTGAAATAGGAGCGACGTAAATTGAACAAATGTAATAGAATTTCCGTGAATCCTTGTATTAACATTAATGTAAAATGATCTAATCGGGTCTCTGTTCGCCCTACCATAGAAGTCTAATGGTGCATTTCACTCGCCATTTCATGCGCTTTGAGATCCCGCTTAGCCCAATACGCCATCTGAAATAGGAGCGACGTAAATTGAACAAATGTGATAGAATTTCCCTGAAATCTTATATTAATCAAAATATAAAATGATCTAATCGGGTCTCTGATTGCCCTATCATAGAAGATTAGTAGTGCATTTTACTCGCCATTCCATGCGCTTTAAGCTGCCGCCTAGCCCACTACGCTGTCTGAAATAGGAGCGACGTAACTTGAACAAATGTGATAGAATTTCCGTGAATCCTTGTATTAACCTTAATGTAAAATGATCCAATCGGGTCTCTGTTCGCCCTACCATAGAAGTCTAATAGTGCATTTCACTCGCCATTTCATGCGCTTTGAGATGCCGCTTAGCACAATACGCTATCTGAAATAGGAGCGACGTAAGTTGAAGAAATGTGATAGAATTACGCTGAATTCTTTTATTAACCATAATGTAAAATGATCTGCTCGGGTCACTGTTCGCCCTAGCCTAGAAGTTTAATAGTACATTTTATTCGCCATTTCATGCGCTTTGAGATGCCGCTTAGCCCAATACGCTATCTGAAATTGGAGCGACGTAAATTGAACAAATGTGATAGAATTTCGCTGAATTCTTAAATTAACCCTAATATAAAATGTTCTAATCGGGTCTCTGATTGCCCTCTCATAGAATTTTAATAGTGCATTTTACTCGGCATTCCACGCGCTTTAAGATGCCGCCTAGCCCAGTACGCTATCTGAAATAGGAGCGACGTAAATTGAGCAAATGTGATAGAATTACGCTGAATTCTTTTATTAACCATAATGTAAAATGATCTGCTCGGGTCACTGTTCGCCCTAGCCTAGAAGTTTAATAGTGCATTTTATTCGCCATTTCATGCGCTTTGAGATGCCGCTTAGCCCAATACGCTATCTGAAATAGGAACGACGTAAATTGAACAAATGTGAGTGAATTTTGCTGAATTCTTAAATTAACCATAATATAAAATGACCTAATCGGGTCTCTGTTTGCCCTACCCTAGAAGTTTAATAGTGCATTTCACTGGTCATTTAATGCGCTTTAAGATGCCGCCTAGCCCAGTAGGCTATCTGAAATAGGAGCGACGTAAATTTTACAAATGTGATAGAATTTCGTTGAATTCTTATATTAACTAAAACATAAAATGATCTAATCGGGTCTCTGATTGCCCTATCATAGAAGTTTAATAGTGCATTTCACTCGCCATTCCACGCGCTTTAAGATGCCGCCTAGCCCAGTACGCTATCTGAAATAGGAGCGACGTAACTTGAACAAATGTGATAGAACCACGCTGCATTCTTATATTAACCGTAATATAAAATGATCTAATCGGGTCTCTGTTTGCCTTATCCTAGAAGTATAATAGTGCATTATACTCGTCATTTCATGCGCTTTGAGATGCCGCTTAGCCCAATACGCTATCTGAAATAGGAGCGACGTAAATTGAACAAATGTGATAGAATTTCGCTGAATTCTTTTATTAACCATAATGTAAAATGATCTAATCGGGTCTCTGTTCGCCCAAACCTAGAAGTTTAATAGTGCATTTTACTCGCTATTCCACGCGCTTTAAGTTGCCGCCTAGCCCAGTACGCTATCTGAAATAGGAGCGACGTAAATTGAACAAATGTGATACTATTTCCCTGAAACCTTATATTAAACAAAATATAAAATGATCTAATCGGGTCTCTGATTGCCCTATCATAGAAGTTTAGTAGTGCATTTTACTCGCCATTCCACGCGCTTTATGTTGCCGCCTAGCCCAGTACGCTATCTGAAATAGGAGCGACGTAAGTTGAACAAATGTGATAGAATTTTGCTGAATTCTTAAATTAACCATAATATAAAATGATCTAATCGGGTCTCTGTTTGCCCTACCCTAGAAGTTTAATAGTACATTTTAGTCGCCATTTCATGCGCTTTGAGATCCGGCTTAGCCCAATACGCTATCTGAAATAGGAGCGACGTGAATTGAACAAATGTGATAGAATTTCGCTGAATTCTTATATTAACCAAAATATAAAATGTTCTAATCGGGTCTCTGTTTGCCCTACCCTAGAAGTTTAATAGTGTATTTTACTCGTCATTTCATGCGCTTTGAGATGCCGCTTAGCCCAATACGCTATCGGAAATATGAGCGACGTAAATTGAACAAATGTGATAGAATTTCGCTGAATTCTTATATTAACAAAAATATAAAATGATCTAATCGGGTCTCTGTTTGCCTTATCCTAGAAGTTTAGTATTGCATTTTCCTCGCCATTTCATGCGCTTTGAGATGCCGCTTAGCCCAATACGCTATCTGACATAGGAGCGACGTAAGTTGAACAAATGTGATAGAATTTCGCTGAATTCTTTTATTAACCATAATGTAAAATGATCTGATCGGGTCTCTGTTCGCCCTAGCCTAGAAGTTTAATAGTGCATTTTATTCACCATTTCATGCGCTTTGAGATGCCGCTTAGCCGAATACGCTATCTGAAATAGGAGCGACGTAACTTGAACAAATGTGATAGAATTTCCGTGAATCCTTGTATTAACCTTAATGTAAAATGATCCAATCGGATCTCTGTTCGCCCTACCATAGAAGTCTAATAGTGCATTTCACTCGCCATTTCATGCGCTTTGAGATGCCGCTTAGCGTAATACGCTATCTGAAATAGGAGCGACGTAAGTTGAACAAATGTGTTAGAATTTGGCTGAATTCTTAAATTAACCATAATATAAAATGATCTAATCGGGTCTCTGTTTGCCCTACCCTAGAAGTTTAATAGTGCATTTTAGTCGCCATTTCATGCGCTTTGAGATCCGGCTTAGCCCAATACGTTATCTGAAATAGGAGCGACGTAAATTGAACAAATGTGATAGAATTTCGCTGAATTCTTATATTAACCAAAGTATAAAATGATCTAATCTGGTCTCTGATTGCCCTATCATAGAAGGTTAATAGTGCATTTTACTCGCCATTCCACGCGCTTTAAGATGCCGCCTAGCCCAGTACGCTGTCTGAAATAGAAGCGACGTAAATTGAACAAGTGTGATAGAATCTCGCTGAATACTTATATTAACCTTAATGTAAAATGATCTAATCGGGTCTCTGTTCGCCCTACCCTAGAAGTTTAATAGTGCATTTCACTCGTCATTTCATGCGCTTTGAGATGACGCTTAACCCAATACGCTATCTGAAATAGGAGCGACGTAAGTTGAACAAATGTGACAGAATTACGCTGCATTCTTATATTCACCTTAATGTAAAATGATCTCTTCGGGTCTCTGTTCGCCCTACCCTAGAAGTATAATAGTGCTTTTCACTCGTCATTTCATGCGCTTTGAGATGCCGCCTAGCCCAATACGCTATCTGAAATAGGAGCGACGTAAATTGAACAAATGTGATAGAATTTCGCTGAATTCTTATATTAACCAAAGTATAAAATGATCTAGTCTGGTCTCTGATTGCCCTATCATAGAAGGTTAATAGTGTATTTTACTCGCCATTCCACACGCTTTAAGATGCCGCCTAGCCCAGTACGCTGTCTGAAATAGGAGCGACGTAAATTGAACAAATGTGATAGAATTTCCGTGAATTCTTATATTAACCTTAATGTAAAATGATCTAATCGGGTCTCTGTTCGCCCTACCATAGAAGTCTAATAGTGCATTTCGCTCGCCATTTCATGCGCTTTGAGATGCCGCATAGCCCAATACGCTATCTGAAATAGGAGCAACGTAAATTGAACAAATGTGATAGAATTTCCGTGAATTCTTATATTAACCTTAATGTAAAATGATCTAATCGGGTCTCTGTTCGCCCTACCATAGAAGTCTAGTAGTGCATTTCACTCGCCATTTCATGCGCTTTGAGATGCCGCTTAGCCCAATACGCTATCTGACATAGGAGCGACGTAAGTTGAACAAATGTGATAGAATTTCGCTGAATTCTTTTATTAACCATAATGTAAAATGATCTGATCGGGTCTCTGTTCGCCCTAGCCTAGAAGTTTAATAGTGCATTTTATTCGCCATTTCATGCGCTTTGAGATGCCGCTTAGCCGAATACGCTATCTGAAATAGGAGCGACGTAAATTGAACAAATGTAATAGAATTTCCGTGAATCCTTGTATTAACATTAATGTAAAATGATCTAATCGGGTCTCTGTTCGCCCTACCATAGAAGTCTAATGGTGCATTTCACTCGCCATTTCATGCGCTTTGAGATCCCGCTTAGCCCAATACGCCATCTGAAATAGGAGCGACGTAAATTGAACAAATGTGATAGAATTTCCCTGAAATCTTATATTAATCAAAATATAAAATGATCTAATCGGGTCTCTGATTGCCCTATCATAGAAGATTAGTAGTGCATTTTACTCGCCATTCCATGCGCTTTAAGCTGCCGCCTAGCCCACTACGCTGTCTGAAATAGGAGCGACGTAACTTGAACAAATGTGATAGAATTTCCGTGAATCCTTGTATTAACCTTAATGTAAAATGATCCAATCGGGTCTCTGTTCGCCCTACCATAGAAGTCTAATAGTGCATTTCACTCGCCATTTCATGCGCTTTGAGATGCCGCTTAGCACAATACGCTATCTGAAATAGGAGCGACGTAAGTTGAAGAAATGTGATAGAATTACGCTGAATTCTTTTATTAACCATAATGTAAAATGATCTGCTCGGGTCACTGTTCGCCCTAGCCTAGAAGTTTAATAGTACATTTTATTCGCCATTTCATGCGCTTTGAGATGCCGCTTAGCCCAATACGCTATCTGAAATAGGAGCGACGTAAATTGAACAAATGTGATAGAATTTCGCTGAATTCTTAAATTAACCCTAATATAAAATGTTCTAATCGGGTCTCTGATTGCCCTCTCATAGAATTTTAATAGTGCATTTTACTCGGCATTCCACGCGCTTTAAGATGCCGCCTAGCCCAGTACGCTATCTGAAATAGGAGCGACGTAAATTGAGCAAATGTGATAGAATTACGCTGAATTCTTTTATTAACCATAATGTAAAATGATCTGCTCGGGTCACTGTTCGCCCTAGCCTAGAAGTTTAATAGTGCATTTTATTCGCCATTTCATGCGCTTTGAGATGCCGCTTAGCCCAATACGCTATCTGAAATAGGAGCGACGTAAATTGAACAAATGTGAGTGAATTTTGCTGAATTCTTAAATTAACCATAATATAAAATGATCTAATCGGGTCTCTGTTTGCCCTACCCTAGAAGTTTAATAGTGCATTTCACTGGTCATTTAATGCGCTTTAAGATGCCGCCTAGCCCAGTAGGCTATCTGAAATAGGAGCGACGTAAATTTTACAAATGTGATAGAATTTCGTTGAATTCTTATATTAACTAAAACATAAAATGATCTAATCGGGTCTCTGATTGCCCTATCATAGAAGTTTAATAGTGCATTTCACTCGCCATTCCACGCGCTTTAAGATGCCGCCTAGCCCAGTACGCTATCTGAAATAGGAGCGACGTAACTTGAACAAATGTGATAGAACCACGCTGCATTCTTATATTAACCGTAATATAAAATGATCTAATCGGGTCTCTGTTTGCCTTATCCTAGAAGTATAATAGTGCATTATACTCGTCATTTCATGCGCTTTGAGATGCCGCTTAGCCCAATTCGCTATCTGAAATAGGAGCGATGTAAATTGAACAAATGTGATAGAATTTCGCTGAATTCTTTTATTAACCATAATGTAAAATGATCTAATCGGGTCTCTGTTCGCCCAAACCTAGAAGTTTAATAGTGCATTTTACTCGCTATTCCACGCGCTTTAAGTTGCCGCCTAGCCCAGTACGCTATCTGAAATAGGAGCGACGTAAATTGAACAAATGTGATACTATTTCCCTGAAACCTTATATTAAACAAAATATAAAATGATCTAATCGGGTCTCTGATTGCCCTATCATAGAAGTTTAGTAGTGCATTTTACTCGCCATTCCACGCGCTTTATGTTGCCGCCTAGCCCAGTACGCTATCTGAAATAGGAGCGACGTAACTTGATCAATGTGATAGAATTTCCGTGAATCCTTGTATTAACATTAATGTAAAATGATCCAATCGGATCTCTGTTCGCCCTACCATAGAAGTCTAATAGTGCATTTCACTCGCCATTTCATGCGCTTTGAGATGCCGCTTAGCGTAATACGCTATCTGAAATAGGAGCGACGTAAGTTGAACAAATGTGTTAGAATTTGGCTGAATTCTTAAATTAACCATAATATAAAATGGTCTAATCGGGTCTCTGTTTGCCCTACCCTAGAAGTGTAATAGTGCATTTCACTCGACATTTCATGCGCTTTGAGATGCCGCTTACCCCAATACGCTATCGGAAATATGAGCGACGTAAATTGAACAAATGTGACAGAATTTCGCTGAATTCTTATATTAACAAAAATATAAAATGATCTAATCAGGTCTCTGTTTGTCTTATCCTAGAAGTTTAGTATTGCATTTTACTCTCCATTTCATGCGCTTTGAGATGCCGCTTAGCCCAGTACGCACTCTGAAATAGGAGCGACGTAAATTGAACAAATGTGATAGAATTTCCCTGAAATCTTATATTAAACAAAATATAAAATGATCTAATCGGGTCTCTGATTGCTCTATCATAGAAGTTTAGTAGTGCATTTTACTCGCCCTTCCACGCGCTTTAAGATGCCGCCTAGCCCAGTAGGCTATCTGAAATAGGAGCGACGTAAGATGAACAAATGTGATAGAATTACGCTGAATTCTTATATTAACCGTAATATAAAATGATCTAATCGGGTCTCTGATTGCTCTATCATAGAAGTTTAGTAGTGCATTTTACTCGCCCTTCCACGCGCTTTAAGATGCCGCCTAGCCCAGTAGGCTATCTGAAATAGGAGCGACGTAAGATGAACAAATGTGATAGAATTACGCTGAATTCTTATATTAACCGTAATATAAAATGAACTAATCGGGTCTCCGTTTGCCTTATCCTAGAAGTTTAATAGCGCATTTTACTCGCCATTTCATGCGCTTTGAGAGGCCGCTTAGCCCAATACGCTATCTGAAATAGGAGCGACGTAAATTCAACAAATGTGATAGAATTTTGCTGAATTCTTAAATTAACCATAATATAAAATGATCTAATCGGGTCTCTGTTTGCCCTACCCTAGAAGTTTAATAGTGCATTTTAGTCGCCATTTCATGCGCTTTGAGATCCGGCTTAGCCCAATACGCAATCTGAAATAGGAGCGACGTAAATTGAACAAATGTGATAGAATTTCGCTGAATTCTTATATTAACCAAAATATAAAATGATCTAATCGGGTCTCTGTTTGCCCTACCCTAGAAGTTTAATAGTGCATTTTACTCGTCATTTCATGCGCTTTGAGATGCCGCTTAGCCCAATACGCTATCGGAAATATGAGCGACGTAAATTGAACAAATGTGATAGAATTTCGCTGAATTCTTATATTAACCATAATGTAAAATGATCTAATCGGGTCTCTGTTCGCCCTACCCTAGAAGTTTAATAGTGCATTTCACTCGTCGTTTCATGCGCTTTGAGATGACGCTTAACCCAATACGCTATCTGAAATAGGAGCGACGTAAGTTGAACAAATGTGACAGAATTACGCTGCATTCTTATATTCACCTTAATGTAAAATGATCTCTTCGGGTCTCTGTTCGCCCTACCCTAGAAGTATAATAGTGCATTTCACTCGTCATTTCATGCGCTTTGAGATGCCGCCTAGCCCAATACGCTATCTGAAATAGGAGCGACGTAAATTGAACAAATGTGATAGAATTTCGCTGAATTCTTATATTAACCAAAGTATAAAATGATCTAGTCTGGTCTCTGATTGCCCTATCATAGAAGGTTAATAGTGTATTTTACTCGCCATTCCACACGCTTTAAGATGCCGCCTAGCCCAGTACGCTATCTGAAATAGGAGCGACGTAAATTGAACAAATGTGATAGAATTTCCGTGAATTCTTATATTAACCTTAATGTAAAATGATCTAATCGGGTCTCTGTTCGCCCTACCATAGAAGTCTAATAGTGCATTTCGCTCGCCATTTCATGCGCTTTGAGATGCCGCATAGCCCAATACGCTATCTGAAATAGGAGCAACGTAAATTGAACAAATGTGATAGAATTTCCGTGAATTCTTATATTAACCTTAATGTAAAATGATCTAATCGGGTCTCTGTTCGCCCTACCATAGAAGTCTAGTAGTGCATTTCACTCGCCATTTCATGCGCTTTGAGATGCCGCTTAGCCCAATACGCTATCTGACATAGGAGCGACGTAAGTTGAACAAATGTGATAGAATTTCGCTGAATTCTTTTATTAACCATAATGTAAAATGATCTGATCGGGTCTCTGTTCGCCCTAGCCTAGAAGTTTAATAGTGCATTTTATTCGCCATTTCATGCGCTTTGAGATGCCGCTTAGCCGAATACGCTATCTGAAATAGGAGCGACGTAAATTGAACAAATGTAATAGAATTTCCGTGAATCCTTGTATTAACATTAATGTAAAATGATCTAATCGGGTCTCTGTTCGCCCTACCATAGAAGTCTAATGGTGCATTTCACTCGCCATTTCATGCGCTTTGAGATCCCGCTTAGCCCAATACGCCATCTGAAATAGGAGCGACGTAAATTGAACAAATGTGATAGAATTTCCCTGAAATCTTATATTAATCAAAATATAAAATGATCTAATCGGGTCTCTGATTGCCCTATCATAGAAGATTAGTAGTGCATTTTACTCGCCATTCCATGCGCTTTAAGCTGCCGCCTAGCCCACTACGCTGTCTGAAATAGGAGCGACGTAACTTGAACAAATGTGATAGAATTTCCGTGAATCCTTGTATTAACCTTAATGTAAAATGATCCAATCGGGTCTCTGTTCGCCCTACCATAGAAGTCTAATAGTGCATTTCACTCGCCATTTCATGCGCTTTGAGATGCCGCTTAGCACAATACGCTATCTGAAATAGGAGCGACGTAAGTTGAAGAAATGTGATAGAATTACGCTGAATTCTTTTATTAACCATAATGTAAAATGATCTGCTCGGGTCACTGTTCGCCCTAGCCTAGAAGTTTAATAGTACATTTTATTCGCCATTTCATGCGCTTTGAGATGCCGCTTAGCCCAATACGCTATCTGAAATTGGAGCGACGTAAATTGAACAAATGTGATAGAATTTCGCTGAATTCTTAAATTAACCCTAATATAAAATGTTCTAATCGGGTCTCTGATTGCCCTCTCATAGAATTTTAATAGTGCATTTTACTCGGCATTCCACGCGCTTTAAGATGCCGCCTAGCCCAGTACGCTATCTGAAATAGGAGCGACGTAAATTGAGCAAATGTGATAGAATTACGCTGAATTCGTTTATTAACCATAATGTAAAATGATCTGCTCGGGTCACTGTTCGCCCTAGCCTAGAAGTTTAATAGTGCATTTTATTCGCCATTTCATGCGCTTTGAGATGCCGCTTAGCCCAATACGCTATCTGAAATTGTAGCGACGTAAATTGAACAAATGTGATAGAATTTCGCTGAATTCTTAAATTAACCATAATATAAAATGATGTAATCGGGTCCCTGATTGCCCTATCATAGAATTTTAATAGTGCATTTTACTCGCCATTCCACGCGCTTTAAGATGCCGCCTAGCACAGTACGCTATCTGAAATAGGAGCGACGTAAATTGAGCAAATGTGATAGAATTTTGCTGAATTCTTAAATTAACCATAATATAAAATGATCTAAGCGGGTCTCTGTTCGCCCTACCATAGAAGTCGAATGGTGCATTTCACTCGCCATTTCATGCGCTTTGAGATCTCGCTTAGCCCAATACGCCATCTGCAATAGGAGCGACGTAAATTGAACAAATGTGATAGAATTTCCCTGAAATCTTATATTAATAAAAATATAAAATGATCTAATCGGGTCTCTGATTGCCCTATCATAGAAGATTAATAGTGCATTTTACTCGCCATTCCACGCGCTTTAAGATGCCGCCTAGCCCAGTACGCTATCTGAAATAGGAGCGACGTAACTTGAACAAATGTGATAGAATTACGCTGAATCTTATATTAACCGTAATATAAAATGATCTAATCGGGTCTCTGTTTGCCTTATCCTAGAAGTTTAATAGCGCATTTTACTCGCCATTTCATGCGCTTTGAGATGCCGCTTAGCCCAATACGCTATCTGAAATAGGAACGACGTAAATTGAACAAATGTGAGTGAATTTTGCTGAATTCTTAAATTAACCATAATATAAAATGACCTAATCGGGTCTCTGTTTGCCCTACCCTAGAAGTTTAATAGTGCATTTCACTGGTCATTTCATGCGCTTTAAGATGCCGCCTAGCCCAGTAGGCTATCTGAAATAGGAGCGACGTAAATTTTACAAATGTGATAGAATTTCGTTGAATTCTTATATTAACTAAAACATAAAATGATCTAATCGGGTCTCTGATTGCCCTATCATAGAAGTTTAATAGTGCATTTCACTCGCCATTCCACGCGCTTTAAGATGCCGCCTAGCCCAGTACGCTATCTGAAATAGGAGCGACGTAACTTGAACAAATGTGATAGAACCACGCTGCATTCTTATATTAACCGTAATATAAAATGATCTAATCGGGTCTCTGTTTGCCTTATCCTAGAAGTATAATAGTGCATTATACTCGTCATTTCATGCGCTTTGAGATGCCGCTTAGCCCAATTCGCTATCTGAAATAGGAGCGATGTAAATTGAACAAATGTGATAGAATTTCGCTGAATTCTTTTATTAACCATAATGTAAAATGATCTAATCGGGTCTCTGTTCGCCCAAACCTAGAAGTTTAATAGTGCATTTTACTCGCTATTCCACGCGCTTTAAGTTGCCGCCTAGCCCAGTACGCTATCTGAAATAGGAGCGACGTAAATTGAACAAATGTGATACTATTTCCCTGAAACCTTATATTAAACAAAATATAAAATGATCTAATCGGGTCTCTGATTGCCCTATCATAGAAGTTTAGTAGTGCATTTTACTCGCCATTCCACGCGCTTTATGTTGCCGCCTAGCCCAGTACGCTATCTGAAATAGGAGCGACGTAAGTTGAACAAATGTGATAGAATTTTGCTGAATTCTTAAATTAACCATAATATAAAATGATCTAATCGGGTCTCTGTTTGCCCTACCCTAGAAGTTTAATAGTGCATTTTAGTCGCCATTTCATGCGCTTTGAGATCCGGCTTAGCCCAATACGCTATCTGAAATAGGAGCGACGTGAATTGAACAAATGTGATAGAATTTCGCTGAATTCTTATATTAACCAAAATATAAAATATTCTAATCGGGTCTCTGTTTGCCCTACCCTAGAAGTTTAATAGTGTATTTTACTCGTCATTTCATGCGCTTTGAGATGCCGCTTAGCCCAATACGCTATCGGAAATATGAGCGACGTAAATTGAACAAATGTGATAGAATTTCGCTGAATTCTTATATTAACAAAAATATAAAATGATCTAATCGGGTCTCTGTTTGCCTTATCCTAGAAGTTTAGTATTGCATTTTCCTCGCCATTTCATGCGCTTTGAGATGCCGCTTAGCCCAATACGCAATCTGAAATAGGAGCGACGTAAATTGAACAAATGTGATAGAATTTCCCTGAAATCTTATATTAAACAAAATATAAAATGATCTAATCGGGTCTCTGATTGTTCTATCATAGAAGTTTAGTAGTGCATTTTACTCGCCCTTCCACGCGCTTTAAGATGCCGCCTAGCCCAGTAGGCTATCTGAAATAGGAGCGACGTAAGATGAACAAATGTGATAGAATTACGCTGAATTCTTATATTAACCGTAATATAAAATGATCTAATCGGGTCTCTGATTGCTCTATCATAGAAGTTTAGTAGTGCATTTTACTCGCCCTTCCACGCGCTTTAAGATGCCGCCTAGCCCAGTAGGCTATCTGAAATAGGAGCGACGTAAGATGAACAAATGTGATAGAATTACGCTGAATTCTTATATTAACCGTAATATAAAATGAACTAATCGGGTCTCCGTTTGCCTTATCCTAGAAGTTTAATAGCGCATTTTACTCGCCATTTCATGCGCTTTGAGAGGCCGCTTAGCCCAATACGCTATCTGAAATAGGAGCGACGTAAATTCAACAAATGTGATAGAATTTTGCTGAATTCTTAAATTAACCATAATATAAAATGATCTAATCGGGTCTCTGTTTGCCCTACCCTAGAAGTTTAATAGTGCATTTTAGTCGCCATTTCATGCGCTTTGAGATCCGGCTTAGCCCAATACGCAATCTGAAATAGGAGCGACGTAAATTGAACAAATGTGATAGAATTTCGCTGAATTCTTATATTAACCAAAATATAAAATGATCTAATCGGGTCTCTGTTTGCCCTACCCTAGAAGTTTAATAGTGCATTTTACTCGTCATTTCATGCGCTTTGAGATGCCGCTTAGCCCAATACGCTATCGGAAATATGAGCGACGTAAATTGAACAAACGTGATAGAATTTCGCTGAATTCTTATATTAACCATAATGTAAAATGATCTAATCGGGTCTCTGTTCGCCCTACCCTAGAAGTTTAATAGTGCATTTCACTCGTCATTTCATGCGCTTTGAGATGACGCTTAACCCAATACGCTATCTGATATAGGAGCGACGTAAGTTGAACAAATGTGACAGAATTACGCTGCATTCTTATATTCACCTTAATGTAAAATGATCTCTTCGGGTCTCTGTTCGCCCTACCCTAGAAGTATAATAGTGCATTTCACTCGTCATTTCATGCGCTTTGAGATGCCGCCTAGCCCAATACGCTATCTGAAATAGGAGCGACGTAAATTGAACAAATGTGATAGAATTTCGCTGAATTCTTATATTAACCAAAGTATAAAATGATCTAGTCTGGTCTCTGATTGCCCTATCATAGAAGGTTAATAGTGTATTTTACTCGCCATTCCACACGCTTTAAGATGCCGCCTAGCCCAGTACGCTGTCTGAAATAGGAGCGACGTAAATTGAACAAATGTGATAGAATTTTGCTGAATTCTTAAATTAACCATAATATAAAATGGTCTAATCGGGTCTCTGTTTGCCCTACCCTAGAAGTGTAATAGTGCATTTCACTCGACATTTCATGCGCTTTGAGATGCCGCTTAGCCCAATACGCTATCGGAAATATGAGCGACGTAAATTGAACAAATGTGACAGAATTTCGCTGAATTCTTATATTAACAAAAATATAAAATGATCTAATCAGGTCTCTGTTTGCCTTATCCTAGAAGTTTAGTATTGCATTTTACTCTCCATTTCATGCGCTTTGAGATGCCGCTTAGCCCAATACGCAATCTGAAATAGGAGCGACGTAAATTGAACAAATGTGATAGAATTTCCCTGAAATCTTATATTAAACAAAATATAAAATGATCTAATCTGGTCTCTGATTGCCCTATCATAGAAGGTTAATAGTGCATTTTACTCGCCATTCCACGCGCTTTAAGATGCCGCCTAGCCCAGTACGCTGTCTGAAATAGAAGCGACGTAAATTGAACAAGTGTTATAGAATCTCGCTGAATACTTATATTAACCTTAATGTAAAATGATCTAATCGGGTCTCTGTTCGCCCTACCCTAGAAGTTTAATAGTGCATTTCACTCGTCATTTCATGCGCTTTGAGATGACGCTTAACCCAATACGCTATCTGAAATAGGAGCGACGTAAGTTGAACAAATGTGACAGAATTACGCTGCATTCTTATATTCACCTTAATGTAAAATGATCTCTTCGGGTCTCTGTTCGCCCTACCCTAGAAGTATAATAGTGCATTTCACTCGTCATTTCATGCGCTTTGAGATGCCGCCTAGCCCAATACGCTATCTGAAATAGGAGCGACGTAAATTGAACAAATGTGATAGAATTTCGCTGAATTCTTATATTAACCAAAGTATAAAATGATCTAGTCTGGTCTCTGATTGCCCTATCATAGAAGGTTAATAGTGTATTTTACTCGCCATTCCACACGCTTTAAGATGCCGCCTAGCCCAGTACGCTATCTGAAATAGGAGCGACGTAAATTGAACAAATGTGATAGAATTTCCGTGAATTCTTATATTAACCTTAATGTAAAATGATCTAATCGGGTCTCTGTTCGCCCTACCATAGAAGTCTAATAGTGCATTTCGCTCGCCATTTCATGCGCTTTGAGATGCCGCATAGCCCAATACGCTATCTGAAATAGGAGCAACGTAAATTGAACAAATGTGATAGAATTTCCGTGAATTCTTATATTAACCTTAATGTAAAATGATCTAATCGGGTCTCTGTTCGCCCTACCATAGAAGTCTAGTAGTGCATTTCACTCGCCATTTCATGCGCTTTGAGATGCCGCTTAGCCCAATACGCTATCTGACATAGGAGCGACGTAAGTTGAACAAATGTGATAGAATTTCGCTGAATTCTTTTATTAACCATAATGTAAAATGATCTGATCGGGTCTCTGTTCGCCCTAGCCTAGAAGTTTAATAGTGCATTTTATTCGCCATTTCATGCGCTTTGAGATGCCGCTTAGCCGAATACGCTATCTGAAATAGGAGCGACGTAAATTGAACAAATGTAATAGAATTTCCGTGAATCCTTGTATTAACATTAATGTAAAATGATCTAATCGGGTCTCTGTTCGCCCTACCATAGAAGTCTAATGGTGCATTTCACTCGCCATTTCATGCGCTTTGAGATCCCGCTTAGCCCAATACGCCATCTGAAATAGGAGCGACGTAAATTGAACAAATGTGATAGAATTTCCCTGAAATCTTATATTAATCAAAATATAAAATGATCTAATCGGGTCTCTGATTGCCCTATCATAGAAGATTAGTAGTGCATTTTACTCGCCATTCCATGCGCTTTAAGCTGCCGCCTAGCCCACTACGCTGTCTGAAATAGGAGCGACGTAACTTGAACAAATGTGATAGAATTTCCGTGAATCCTTGTATTAACCTTAATGTAAAATGATCCAATCGGGTCTCTGTTCGCCCTACCATAGAAGTCTAATAGTGCATTTCACTCGCCATTTCATGCGCTTTGAGATGCCGCTTAGCACAATACGCTATCTGAAATAGGAGCGACGTAAGTTGAAGAAATGTGATAGAATTACGCTGAATTCTTTTATTAACCATAATGTAAAATGATCTGCTCGGGTCACTGTTCGCCCTAGCCTAGAAGTTTAATAGTACATTTTATTCGCCATTTCATGCGCTTTGAGATGCCGCTTAGCCCAATACGCTATCTGAAATTGGAGCGACGTAAATTGAACAAATGTGATAGAATTTCGCTGAATTCTTAAATTAACCCTAATATAAAATGTTCTAATCGGGTCTCTGATTGCCCTCTCATAGAATTTTAATAGTGCATTTTACTCGGCATTCCACGCGCTTTAAGATGCCGCCTAGCCCAGTACGCTATCTGAAATAGGAGCGACGTAAATTGAGCAAATGTGATAGAATTACGCTGAATTCTTTTATTAACCATAATCTAAAATGATCTGCTCGGGTCACTGTTCGCCCTAGCCTAGAAGTTTAATAGTGCATTTTATTCGCCATTTCATGCGCTTTGAGATGCCGCTTAGCCCAATACGCTATCTGAAATTGTAGCGACGTAAATTGAACAAATGTGATAGAATTTCGCTGAATTCTTAAATTAACCATAATATAAAATGATGTAATCGGGTCCCTGATTGCCCTATCATAGAATTTTAATAGTGCATTTTACTCGCCATTCCACGCGCTTTAAGATGCCGCCTAGCACAGTACGCTATCTGAAATAGGAGCGACGTAAATTGAGCAAATGTGATAGAATTTTGCTGAATTCTTAAATTAACCATAATATAAAATGATCTAAGCGGGTCTCTGTTCGCCCTACCATAGAAGTCGAATGGTGCATTTCACTCGCCATTTCATGCGCTTTGAGATCCCGCTTAGCCCAATACGCCATCTGCAATAGGAACGACGTAAATTGAACAAATGTGAGTGAATTTTGCTGAATTCTTAAATTAACCATAATATAAAATGACCTAATCGGGTCTCTGTTTGCCCTACCCTAGAAGTTTAATAGTGCATTTCACTGGTCATTTCATGCGCTTTAAGATGCCGCCTAGCCCAGTAGGCTATCTGAAATAGGAGCGACGTAAATTTTACAAATGTGATAGAATTTCGTTGAATTCTTTTATTAACTAAAACATAAAATGATCTAATCGGGTCTCTGATTGCCCTATCATAGAAGTTTAATAGTGCATTTCACTCGCCATTCCACGCGCTTTAAGATGCCGCCTAGCCCAGTACGCTATCTGAAATAGGAGCGACGTAACTTGAACAAAGTGATAGAACCACGCTGCATTCTTATATTAACCGTAATATAAAATGATCTAATCGGGTCTCTGTTTGCCTTATCCTAGAAGTATAATAGTGCATTATACTCGTCATTTCATGCGCTTTGAGATGCCGCTTAGCCCAATTCGCTATCTGAAATAGGAGCGATGTAAATTGAACAAATGTGATAGAATTTCGCTGAATTCTTTTATTAACCATAATGTAAAATGATCTAATCGGGTCTCTGTTCGCCCAAACCTAGAAGTTTAATAGTGCATTTTACTCGCTATTCCACGCGCCTTAAGTTGCCGCGTAGCCCAGTACGCTATCTGAAATAGGAGCGACGTAAATTGAACAAATGTGATACTATTTCCCTGAAACCTTATATTAAACAAAATATAAAATGATCTAATCGGGTCTCTGATTGCCCTATCATAGAAGTTTAGTAGTGCATTTTACTCGCCATTCCACGCGCTTTATGTTGCCGCCTAGCCCAGTACGCTATCTGAAATAGGAGCGACGTAAGTTGAACAAATGTGATAGAATTTTGCTGAATTCTTAAATTAACCATAATATAAAATGATCTAATCGGGTCTCTGTTTGCCCTACCCTAGAAGTTTAATAGTGCATTTTAGTCGCCATTTCATGCGCTTTGAGATCCGGCTTAGCCCAATACGCTATCTGAAATAGGAGCGACGTGAATTGAACAAATGTGATAGAATTTCCCTGAAATCTTATATTAAACAAAATATAAAATGATCTAATCGGGTCTCTGATTGCTCTATCATAGAAGTTTAGTAGTGCATTTTACTCGCCCTTCCACGCGCTTTAAGATGCCGCCTAGCCCAGTAGACTATCTGAAATAGGAGCGACGTAAGATGAACAAATGTGATAGAATTACGCTGAATTCTTATATTAACCGTAATATAAAATGATCTAATCGGGTCTCTGATTGCTCTATCATAGAAGTTTAGTAGTGCATTTTACTCGCCCTTCCACCCGCTTTAAGATGCCGCCTAGCCCAGTAGGCTATCTGAAATAGGAGCGACGTAAGATGAACAAATGTGATAGAATTACGCTGAATTCTTATATTAACCGTAATATAAAATGAACTAATCGGGTCTCCGTTTGCCTTATCCTAGAAGTTTAATAGCGCATTTTACTCGCCATTTCATGCGCTTTGAGAGGCCGCTTAGCCCAATACGCTATCTGAAATAGGAGCGACGTAAATTCAACAAATGTGATAGAATTTTGCTGAATTCTTAAATTAACCATAATATAAAATGATCTAATCGGGTCTCTGTTTGCCCTACCCTAAAAGTTTAATAGTGCATTTTAGTCGCCATTTCATGCGCTTTGAGATCCGGCTTAGCCCAATACGCAATCTGAAATAGGAGCGACGTAAATTGAACAAATGTGACAGAATTTCGCTGAATTCTTATATTAACAAAAATATAAAATGATCTAATCAGGTCTCTGTTTGCCTTATCCTAGAAGTTTAGTATTGCATTTTACTCTCCATTTCATGCGCTTTGAGATGCCGCTTAGCCCAATACGCAATCTGAAATAGGAGCGACGTAAATTGAACAAATGTGATAGAATTTCCCTGAAATCTTATATTAAACAAAATATAAAATGATCTAATCGGGTCTCTGATTGCTCTATCATAGAAGTTTAGTAGTGCATTTTACTCGCCCTTCCACGCGCTTTAAGATGCCGCCTAGCCCAGTAGGCTATCTGAAATAGGAGCGACGTAAGATGAACAAATGTGATAGAATTACGCTGAATTCTTATATTAACCGTAATATAAAATGATCTAATCGGGTCTCTGATTGCTCTATCATAGAAGTTTAGTAGTGCATTTTACTCGCCCTTCCACGCGCTTTAAGATGCCGCCTAGCCCAGTAGGCTATCTGAAATAGGAGCGACGTAAGATGAACAAATGTGATAGAATTTCGCTGAATTCTTAAATTAACCATAATATAAAATGATGTAATCGGGTCCCTGATTGCCCTATCATAGAATTTTAATAGTGCATTTTACTCGCCATTCCACGCGCTTTAAGATGCCGCCTAGCACAGTACGCTATCTGAAATAGGAGCGACGTAAATTGAGCAAATGTGATAGAATTTTGCTGAATTCTTAAATTAACCATAATATAAAATGATCTAATCGGGTCTCTGTTTGCCCTATCATAGAAGTTTAATAGTGCATTTCACTCGCCATTCCACGCGCTTTAAGATGCCGCCTAGCCCAGTACGCTATCTGAAATAGGAGCGACGTAACTTGAACAAATGTGATAGAACCACGCTGCATTCTTATATTAACCGTAATATAAAATGATCTAATCGGGTCTCTGTTTGCCTTATCCTAGAAGTATAATAGTGCATTATACTCGTCATTTCATGCGCTTTGAGATGCCGCTTAGCCCAATTCGCTATCTGAAATAGGAGCGATGTAAATTGAACAAATGTGATAGAATTTCGCTGAATTCTTTTATTAACCATAATGTAAAATGATCTAATCGGGTCTCTGTTCGCCCAAACCTAGAAGTTTAATAGTGCATTTTACTCGCTATTCCACGCGCTTTAAGTTGCCGCCTAGCCCAGTACGCTATCTGAAATAGGAGCGACGTAAATTGAACAAATGTGATACTATTTCCCTGAAACCTTATATTAAACAAAATATAAAATGATCTAATCGGGTCTCTGATTGCCCTATCATAGAAGTTTAGTAGTGCATTTTACTCGCCATTCCACGCGCTTTATGTTGCCGCCTAGCCCAGTACGCTATCTGAAATAGGAGCGACGTAAGTTGAACAAATGTGATAGAATTTTGCTGAATTCTTAAATTAACCATAATATAAAATGATCTAATCGGGTCTCTGTTTGCCCTACCCTAGAAGTTTAATAGTGCATTTTAGTCGCCATTTCATGCGCTTTGAGATCCGGCTTAGCCCAATACGCTATCTGAAATAGGAGCGACGTGAATTGAACAAATGTGATAGAATTTCGCTGAATTCTTATATTAACCAAAATATAAAATGTTCTAATCGGGACTCTGTTTGCCCTACCCTAGAAGTTTAATAGTGTATTTTACTCGTCATTTCATGCGCTTTGAGGTGCCGCTTAGCCCAATACGCTATCGGAAATATGAGCGACGTAAATTGAACAAATGTGATAGAATTTCGCTGAATTCTTATATTAACAAAAATATAAAATGATCTAATCGGGTCTCTGTTTGCCTTATCCTAGAAGTTTAGTATTGCATTTTCCTCGCCATTTCATGCGCTTTGAGATGCCGCTTAGCCCAATACGCAATCTGAAATAGGAGCGACGTAAATTGAACAAATGTGATAGAATTTCCCTGAAATCTTATATTAAACAAAATATAAAATGATCTAATCGGGTCTCTGATTGCTCTATCATAGAAGTTTAGTAGTGCATTTTACTCGCCCTTCCACGCGCTTTAAGATGCCGCCTAGCCCAGTAGGCCATCTGAAATAGGAGCGATGTAAGATGAACAAATGTGATAGAATTACGCTGAATTCTTATATTAACCGTAATATAAAATGATCTAATCGGGTCTCTGATTGCTCTATCATAGAAGTTTAGTAGTGCATTTTACTCGCCCTTCCACGCGCTTTAAGATGCCGCCTAGCCCAGTAGGCTATCTGAAATAGGAGCGACGTAAGATGAACAAATGTGATAGAATTACGCTGAATTCTTATATTAACCGTAATATAAAATGAAGTAATCGGGTCTCCGTTTGCCATATCCTAGAAGTTTAATAGCGCATTTTACTCGCCATTTCATGCGCTTTGAGAGGCCGCTTAGCCCAATACGCTATCTGTAATAGGAGCGACGTCAATTCAACAAATGTGATAGAATTTCGCTGAATTCTTAAATTAACCATAATATAAAATGATCTCATCGGGTCTCTGTTTTCCCTACCCTAGAAGTTTAATAGTGCATTTTACTCGCCATTTCATGCGCTTTGAGATGCCGCATAGCCTAATACGCTATCTGAAATACGAGCGACGTAAATTGAACAAATGTGATAGAATTTCCGTGAATTCTTATATTAACCGTAATATAAAATGATCTAATCGGGTCTCTGATTGCCCTATCATAGAAGATTAGTAGTGCATTTTACTCGCCATTCCACGCGCTTTAAGATGCCGCCTAGCCCAGTACGCTATCTGAAATAGGAGCGACGTAAGTTGAACAAATGTGATAGAATTACGCTGAATTCTTACAGTAACCATAATGTAAAATGATCTAATCGGGTCTCTGTTTGCACTACCCTAGAAGTTTAATAGTGCATTTCACTCGCCACTTCATGCGCTTTGAGATGCCGCTAAGCACAATAAGTTATCTGTAATAGGAGCGACGTAAGTTGAACAAATGTGATAGAATTTCGTTGAATTCTTATATTAACCAAAATATAAAATGATCTAATCGGGTCCCTGTTTGCCCTACCGTAGAAGTTTAATAGTGCATTTTACTCGCCATTGCATGTGCTTTGAGATGCCGCATAGCCCAATACGCTATCTGAAATAGGAGCGACGTAAATTGAACAAATGTGATAGAATTTCCGTGAATTCTTATATTAACCTTAATGTAAAATGATCTAATCGGGTCTCTGTTCGCCCTACCATAGAAGTCTAATAGTGCATTTCACTCGCCATTTCATGCGCTTTGAGATGCCGCATAGCCCAATACGCTATCTGAAATAGGAGCAACGTAAATTGAACAAATGTGATAGAATTTCCGTGAATTCTTATATTAACCTTAATGTAAAATGATCTGATCGGGTCTCTGTTCGCCCTACCATAGAAGTCTAATAGTGCATTTCACTCGCCATTTCATGCGCTTTGAGATGCCGCTTAGCCCAATACGCTATCTGACATAGGAGCGACGTAAGTTGAACAAATGTGATAGAATTTCGCTGAATTCTTTTATTAACCGTAATGTAAAATGATCTGATCGGGTCTCTGTTCGCCCTAGCCTAGAAGTTTAATAGTGCATTTTATTCGCCATTTCATGCGCTTTGAGATGCCGCTTAGCCGAATACGCTATCTGAAATAGGAGCGACGTAAATTGAACAAATGTAATAGAATTTCCGTGAATCCTTGTATTAACCTTAATGTAAAATGATCCAATCGGGTCTCTGTTCGCCCTACCATAGAAGTCTAATAGTGCATTTCACTCGCCATTTCATGCGCTTTGAGATGCCGCTTAGCACAATACGCTATCTGAAATAGGAGCGACGTAAGTTGAAGAAATGTGATAGAATTACGCTGCATTCTTTTATTAACCATAATGTAAAATGATCTGCTCGGGTCACTGTTCGCCCTAGCCTAGAAGTTTAATAGTACATTTTATTCGCCATTTCATGCGCTTTGAGATGCCGCTTAGCCCAATACGCTATCTGAAATTGGAGCGACGTAAATTGAACAAATGTGATAGAATTTCGCTGAATTCTTAAATTAACCCTAACATAAAATGTTCTAATCGGGTCTCTGATTGCCCTCTCATAGAATTTTAATAGTGCATTTTACTCGCCATTCCACGCGCTTTAAGATGCCGCCTAGCACAGTACGCTATCTGAAATAGGAACGACGTAAATTGAACAAATGTGAGTGAATTTTGCTGAATTCTTAAATTAACCATAATATAAAATGAGCTAATCGGGTCTCTGTTTGCCCTACCCTAGAAGTTTAATAGTGCATTTCACTGGTCATTTCATGCGCTTTGAGATGCCGCTAAGCCCAATAAGCTATCTGTAATAGAAGCTACGTAAATTGAACAAATGTGATAGAATTTCGTTGAATTCTTATATTAACCTTAATGTAAAATGATCTAATCGGGTCTCTGTTTGCCTTATCCTAGAAGTTTAATAGTGCATTATACTCGTCATTTCATGCGGATTGAGATGCCGCTAAGCCCAATAAGCTATCTGAAATAGGAGCTACGTAAATTGAACAAATGTGATAGAATTTCGCAGAATTCTTATATTAACCAAAATATAAAATGATCTAATCGGGTCTCTGTTCGCCCTAGCCTAGTAGTTTAATAGTGCATTTTATTCGCCACTTTATGCGCTTTGAGATGCCGCTTAGCCGAATACGCTATCTGAAATAGGTGCGACGTAAATTGAACAGATGTGATAGAATCTCCCTGAAATCTTATATTAACCATAATATAAAATGATCTAAACGGGTCTCTGTTCGCCCTAGCCTAGAAGTTTAATAGTGCATTTTATTCGCCATTTCATGCGCTTTTAGATGCCGCTTAGCCTTGGACGCTATCTGAAATAGGAGCGACGTAAATTGAACAAATGTGATAGAATTTCGCTGAATTCTTATATTAACCAAAACATAAAATGATCTAATCGGGTCTCTGATTGCCCTATCATAGAAGTTTAATAGTGCATTTCACTCGCCATTCCACGCGCTTTAAGATGCCGCCTAGCCCAGTACGCTATCTGAAATAGGAGCGACGTAACTTGAACAAATGTGATAGAACCACGCTGCATTCTTATATTAACCGTAATATAAAATGATCTAATCGGGTCTCTGTTTGCCTTATCCTAGAAGTATAATAGAGCATTATACTCGTCATTTCATGCGCTTTGAGATGCCGCTCAGCCCAATACGCTATCTGAAATAGAAGCGACGTAAGTTGAACAAATGTGATAGAATTACGCTGAATTCTTTTATTAACCATAATGTAAAATGATCTAATCGGGTCTCTGTTTGCCCTACCCTAGAAGTTTAATAGTGCATTTTACTCGCCATTTCTTGCGCTTTGAGATGCCGCCTAGCCCAGTAAGCTATCTGAAATAGGAGCGACGTACGTTGAACAAATGTGATAGAATTACGCTGAATTCTTTTATGAACCATATTGTAAAATGATCTAATCGGGTCTCTGTTCGCCCTAGCCTAGAAGTTTAATAGCGCATTTTATTCGGCATTTCATGCGCTTTGAGATGCCGCTTAGCCCAATACGCTATCTGAAATATGAGCGACGTAAGTTGAACAAATGTGATAGTATTTCGCTGAATTCTTTTATGAACCATACTGTAAAATGATCTAATCGGGTCTCTGTTCGCCCTAGCCTAGAAGTTTAATAGCGCATTTTATTCGCCATTTCATGCGCTTTGAGATGCCGCTTAGCCCAATACGCTATCTGAAATAGGAGCGACGTAACTTGAACAAATGTGATAGAATTTCCCTCAAATCTTATATTAAACAAAATATAAAATGATCTAATCGGGTCTCTGATTGCCCTATCATAGAAGTTTAGTAGTGCATTTTACTCGCCATTCCACGCGCTTTAAGATGCCGCCTAGCCCAGTACGCTATCTAAAATAGGAGCGACGTAAGTTGAACAAATGTGATAGAATTACGCTGCATTCTTATATTAACCGTCATATAAAACGATCTAATCGGGTCTCTGTTTGCCTTATCCTAGAAGTTTAGTATTGCATTTTACTCGCCATGTCATGCACTTTGAGATGCCGCTTAGCCCAATACGCTATCTGAAATAGGAGCGACGTGAATTGAACAAATGTGATCGAATTTCGCTGAATTCTTATATTAACCAAAATATAAAATGATCTAATTGGGTCTCTGATTGCCCTATCATAGAAGATTAATAGTGCATTTTACTCGCCACTCCACGCGCTTTCAGATGCCGTGTAGCCCAATATGCTATCTGAAATATCAGCGACGTAAATTGAACAAATGTGATAGAGTTTCGCTGAATTCTTATATTAACCTTAATGTAAAATGATCTAATCGGATCTTTGTCCGCCGTACCCTAGAAGTTTAATAGTGCATTTCACTCGTCATTTCATGCGGTTTGCGATGCCGCTTAGCCCAATAAGCTATCTGAAATAGAAGCGACGTAAATTGAACAAATGTGATAGAATTTCGCTGAATTCTTATATTAACCAAAATATAAAATGATCTAATCGGGTCTCTGTTCGCCCTAGCCTAGTAGTTTAATAGTGCATTTTATTCGCCACTTTATGCGCTTTGAGATGCCGCTTAGCCGAATACGCTATCTGAAATAGGAGCGACGTAAATTGAACAGATGTGATAGAATCTCCCTGAAATCTTATATTAACCATAATATAAAATGATCTAAACGGGTCTCTGTTCGCCCTAGCCTAGAAGTTTAATAGTGCATTTTATTCGCCATTTCATGCGCTTTTAGATGCCGCTTAGCCTTGGACGCTATCTGAAATAGGAGCGACGTAAATTGAACAAATGTGATAGAATTTCGCTGAATTCTTATATTAACCAAAACATAAAATGATCTAATCGGGTCTCTGATTGCCCTATCATAGAAGTTTAATAGTGCATTTCACTCGCCATTCCACGCGCTTTAAGATGCCGCCTAGCCCAGTAAGCTATCTGAAATAGGAGCGACGTACGTTGAACAAATGTGATAGAATTACGCTGAATTCTTTTATGAACCATATTGTAAAATGATCTAATCGGGTCTCTGTTCGCCCTAGCCTAGAAGTTTAATAGCGCATTTTATTCGGCATTTCATGCGCTTTGAGATGCCGCTTAGCCCAATACGCTATCTGAAATATGAGCGACGTAAGTTGAACAAATGTGATAGTATTTCGATGAATTCTTTTATGAACCATACTGTAAAATGATCTAATCGGGTCTCTGTTCGCCCTAGCCTAGAAGTTTAATAGCGCATTTTATTCGCCATTTCATGCGCTTTGAGATGCCGCTTAGCCCAATACGCTATCTGAAATAGGAGCGACGTAACTTGAACAAATGTGATAGAATTTCCCTCAAATCTTATATTAAACAAAATATAAAATGATCTAATCGGGTCTCTGATTGCCCTATCATAGAAGTTTAGTAGTGCATTTTACTCGCCATTCCACGCGCTTTAAGATGCCGCCTAGCCCAGTACGCTATCTAAAATAGGAGCGACGTAAGTTGAACAAATGTGATAGAATTACGCTGCATTCTTATATTAACCGTCATATAAAACGATCTAATCGGGTCTCTGTTTGCCTTATCCTAGAAGTTTAGTATTGCATTTTACTCGCCATGTCATGCGCTTTGAGATGCCGCTTAGGCCAATACGCTATCTGAAATAGGAGCGACGTGAATTGAACAAATGTGATCGAATTTCGCTGAATTCTTATATTAACCAAAATATAAAATGATCTAATTGGGTCTCTGATTGCCCTATCATAGAAGATTAATAGTGCATTTTACTCGCCACTCCACGCGCTTTCAGATGCCGTGTAGCCCAATATGCTATCTGAAATATCAGCGACGTAAATTGAACAAATGTGATAGAGTTTCGCTGAATTCTTATATTAACCTTAATGTAAAATGATCTAATCGGATCTTTGTCCGCCGTACCCTAGAAGTTTAATAGTGCATTTCACTCGTCATTTCATGCGCTTTGCGATGCCGCTTAGCCCAATAAGCTATCTGAAATAGAAGCGACGTAAATTGAACAAATGTGATAGAATTTCGCTGAATTCTTATATTAACCAAAATATAAAATGATCTAATCGGGTCTCTGTTCGCCCTAGCCTAGTAGTTTAATAGTGCATTTTATTCGCCACTTTATGCGCTTTGAGATGCCGCTTAGCCGAATACGCTATCTGAAATAGGAGCGACGTAAATTGAACAGATGTGATAGAATCTCCCTGAAATCTTATATTAACCATAATATAAAATGATCTAAACGGGTCTCTGTTCGCCCTAGCCTAGAAGTTTAATAGTGCATTTTATTCGCCATTTCATGCGCTTTTAGATGCCGCTTAGCCTTGGACGCTATCTGAAATAGGAGCGACGTAAATTGAACAAATGTGATAGAATTTCGCTGAATTCTTATATTAACCAAAACATAAAATGATCTAATCGGGTCTCTGATTGCCCTATCATAGAAGTTTAATAGTGCATTTCACTCGCCATTTCACGCGCTTTAAGATGCCGCCTAGCCCAGTACGCTATCTGAAATAGGAGCGACGTAACTTGAACAAATGTGATAGAACCACGCTGCATTCTTATATTAACCGTAATATAAAATGATCTAATCGGGTCTCTGTTTGCCTTATCCTAGAAGTATAATAGTGCATTATACTCGTCATTTCATGCGCTTTGAGATGCCGCTCAGCCCAATACGCTATCTGAAATAGAAGCGACGTAAGTTGAACAAATGTGATAGAATTACGCTGAATTCTTTTATTAACCATAATGTAAAATGATCTAATCGGGTCTCTGTTTGCCCTACCCTAGAAGTTTAATAGTGCATTTTACTCGCCATTTCTTGCGCTTTGAGATGCCGCCTAGCCCAGTAAGCTATCTGAAATAGGAGCGACGTACGTTGAACAAATGTGATAGAATTACGCTGAATTCTTTTATGAACCATATTGTAAAATGATCTAATCGGGTCTCTGTTCGCCCTAGCCTAGAAGTTTAATAGCGCATTTTATTCGGCATTTCATGCGCTTTGAGATGCCGCTTAGCCCAATACGCTATCTGAAATATGAGCGACGTAAGTTGAACAAATGTGATAGTATTTCGATGAATTCTTTTATGAACCATACTGTAAAATGATCTAATCGGGTCTCTGTTCGCCCTAGCCTAGAAGTTTAATAGCGCATTTTATTCGCCATTTCATGCGCTTTGAGATGCCGCTTAGCCCAATACGCTATCTGAAATAGGAGCGACGTAACTTGAACAAATGTGATAGAATTTCCCTCAAATCTTATATTAAACAAAATATAAAATGATCTAATCGGGTCTCTGATTGCCCTATCATAGAAGTTTAGTAGTGCATTTTACTCGCCATTCCACGCGCTTTAAGATGCCGCCTAGCCCAGTACGCTATCTAAAATAGGAGCGACGTAAGTTGAACAAATGTGATAGAATTACGCTGCATTCTTATATTAACCGTCATATAAAACGATCTAATCGGGTCTCTGTTTGCCTTATCCTAGAAGTTTAGTATTGCATTTTACTCGCCATGTCATGCGCTTTGAGATGCCGCTTAGCCCAATACGCTATCTGAAATAGGAGCGACGTGAATTGAACAAATGTGATCGAATTTCGCTGAATTCTTATATTAACCAAAATATAAAATGATCTAATTGGGTCTCTGATTGCCCTATCATAGAAGATTAATAGTGCATTTTACTCGCCACTCCACGCGCTTTCAGATGCCGTGTAGCCCAATATGCTATCTGAAATATCAGCGACGTAAATTGAACAAATGTGATAGAGTTTCGCTGAATTCTTATATTAACCTTAATGTAAAATGATCTAATCGGATCTTTGTCCGCCGTACCCTAGAAGTTTAATAGTGCATTTCACTCGTCATTTCATGCGCTTTGCGATGCCGCTTAGCCCAATAAGCTATCTGAAATAGAAGCGACGTAAATTGAACAAATGTGATAGAATTTCGCTGAATTCTTATATTAACCAAAATATAAAATGATCTAATCGGGTCTCTGTTCGCCCTAGCCTAGTAGTTTAATAGTGCATTTTATTCGCCACTTTATGCGCTTTGAGATGCCGCTTAGCCGAATACGCTATCTGAAATAGGAGCGACGTAAATTGAACAGATGTGATAGAATCTCCCTGAAATCTTATATTAACCATAATATAAAATGATCTAAACGGGTCTCTGTTCGCCCTAGCCTAGAAGTTTAATAGTGCATTTTATTCGCCATTTCATGCGCTTTTAGATGCCGCTTAGCCTTGGACGCTATCTGAAATAGGAGCGACGTAAATTGAACAAATGTGATAGAATTTCGCTGAATTCTTATATTAACCAAAACATAAAATGATCTAATCGGGTCTCTGATTGCCCTATCATAGAAGTTTAATAGTGCATTTCACTCGCCATTTCACGCGCTTTAAGATGCCGCCTAGCCCAGTACGCTATCTGAAATAGGAGCGACGTAACTTGAACAAATGTGATAGAACCACGCTGCATTCTTATATTAACCGTAATATAAAATGATCTAATCGGGTCTCTGTTTGCCTTATCCTTGAAGTATAATAGTGCATTATACTCGTCATTTCATGCGCTTTGAGATGCCGCTCAGCCCAATACGCTATCTGAAATAGAAGCGACGTAAGTTGAACAAATGTGATAGAATTACGCTGAATTCTTTTATTAACCATAATGTAAAATGATCTAATCGGGTCTCTGTTTGCCCTACCCTAGAAGTTTAATAGTGCATTTTACTCGCCATTTCTTGCGCTTTGAGATGCCGCCTAGCCCAGTAAGCTATCTGAAATAGGAGCGACGTACGTTGAACAAATGTGATAGAATTACGCTGAATTCTTTTATGAACCATATTGTAAAATGATCTAATCGGGTCTCTGTTCGCCCTAGCCTAGAAGTTTAATAGCGCATTTTATTCGGCATTTCATGCGCTTTGAGATGCCGCTTAGCCCAATACGCTATCTGAAATATGAGCGACGTAAGTTGAACAAATGTGATAGTATTTCGATGAATTCTTTTATGAACCATACTGTAAAATGATCTAATCGGGTCTCTGTTCGCCCTAGCCTAGAAGTTTAATAGCGCATTTTATTCGCCATTTCATGCGCTTTGAGATGCCGCTTAGCCCAATACGCTATCTGAAATAGGAGCGACGTAACTTGAACAAATGTGATAGAATTTCCCTCAAATCTTATATTAAACAAAATATAAAATGATCTAATCGGGTCTCTGATTGCCCTATCATAGAAGTTTAGTAGTGCATTTTACTCGCCATTCCACGCGCTTTAAGATGCCGCCTAGCCCAGTACGCTATCTAAAATAGGAGCGACGTAAGTTGAACAAATGTGATAGAATTACGCTGCATTCTTATATTAACCGTCATATAAAACGATCTAATCGGGTCTCTGTTTGCCTTATCCTAGAAGTTTAGTATTGCATTTTACTCGACATTCCACGCGCTTCAAGATGCCGCTTAGCCCAATACGCTATCTGAAATAGGAGCGACGTGAATTGAACAAATGTGATCGAATTTCGCTGAATTCTTATATTAACCAAAATATAAAATGATCTAATTGGGTCTCTGATTGCCCTATCATAGAAGATTAATAGTGCATTTTACTCGCCACTCCACGCGCTTTCAGATGCCGTGTAGCCCAATATGCTATCTGAAATATCAGCGACGTAAATTGAACAAATGTGATAGAGTTTCGCTGAATTCTTATATTAACCTTAATGTAAAATGATCTAATCGGATCTTTGTCCGCCGTACCCTAGAAGTTTAATAGTGCATTTCACTCGTCATTTCATGCGCTTTGCGGTGCCGCTTAGCCCAATAAGCTATCTGAAATAGAAGCGACGTAAATTGAACAAATGTGATAGAATTTCGCTGAATTCTTATATTAACCAAAATATAAAATGATCTAGTCGGGTCTCTGATTGCCCTATCATAGAAGTTTAATAGTGCATTTAGCTCGCCTTTCCACACGCTTTAAGATGCCGCCTAGCCCAGTACACTATCTGAAATAGGAGCGACGTAAGTTGAACAAATGTGATAGAATTACGCTGAATTCTTATATCAACCTTAATGTAAAATGATCTAGTCGGGTCTCTGACTGCCCTATCATAGAAGTTTAATAGTGCATTTAGCTCGCCTTTCCACACGCTTTAAGATGCCGCCTAGCCCTGTGCGCTATCTGAAATTGGAACGACGTAAATTGAACAAATGTGATAGAATTACGCTGAATTCTTATATTAACCGTAATATAAAATGCTCGAATCGTGTCTCTGTTTGCCTTATCCTAGAAGTTTAATAGTGCATTTTACTCGCCATTTCATGCGCTTTGAGATGCCGCTTACCCCAATACGCTATCTGAAATAGGAGCGACGTAAATTGAACAAATGTGATAGAGTTTCGCTGAATTCTTAAATTAACCATAATATAAAATGATCTTATCCGGTCTCTGTTTGCCCTACCCTAGAAGTTTAATAGTGCATTTAGCTCGCCTTTCCACACGCTTTAACATGCCGCCTAGCCCAGTACGCTATCTGAAATAGGAGCGACGTAAGTTGAACAAATGTGATAGAATTACGCTGAATTCTTCTATTAACCGTAATATAAAATTATCTAATCGGGTCTCTGTTTGCCTTATCCTAGAAGTTTAATAGTGCATTTTACTCGCCATTTCATGCGCATTCAGATGCCGCTTAGCCCAAAACGCTATCTGAAATAGGAGCGACGTAAATTGAACAAATCTGATAGAGTTTCGCTGAATTCTTAAATTAACCATAATATAAAATGATCTTATCCGGTCTCTGTTTGCCCTACCCTAGAAGTTTAATAGGGCATTTTACTCGCCATTTCGCGCGCTTTCAGATGCCGCTTAGCCCAATATGCTATCTGAAATATGAGCGACGTAAATTGAACAAATGTGATAGAATTTCGCTGAATTCTTATATTAACCTTAATGTAAAATGATCTAATCGGATCTTTGTTCGCCGTACCCTAGAAGTTTAGTAGTGCATTTTACTCGCCATTTCTTGCGCTTTGAGATGCCGCTTTGCCAATAAGCTATCTGAAATAGGAGCGACGTTAACTGAACAAATGTGAGAGAATTTCGCTGAATTCTTATATTAACCTTAATGTAAAATGTTCTAATCGGGCCTCTGTTCGCCCTACCCTTGAAGATTAATAGTGCATTTCACTCGTCATTTCATGCGCTTTGAGGTGCCGCTTAGCCCAATACGCTATCTGAAATAGGAGCGACGTAAGTTGAACAAATGTGATAGAATTTCGCTGAATTCTTATATTAACCAAAATATAAAATGATCTAATCGGGTCTCTGTTTGCCCTACCCTAGAAGTTTAATAGGGCATTTTACTCGCCATTTCGTGCGCTTTCAGATGCCGCTGAGCCCAATATGCTATCTGAAATATGAGCGACGTAAATTGAACAAATGTGATAGAATTTCGCTGAATTCTTATATTAACCTTAATGTAAAATGATCTAATCGGATCTTAGTTCGCCGTACCCTAGAAGTTTAATAGTGCATTTCACTCGTCATTTCATGCGCTTTGAGATGCCGCTTTGCCCAATGCGCTATCTGACATAGGAGCGACGTACATTGAACAAATGTGATAGAATTTCCCTGAAATCTTATATTAAACAAAATATAAAATGATCTAAACGGGACTCTGATTGCCCTATCATAGAAGTTTAATAGTGCATTTTACCCGCCATTCCACGCGCTTTCAGATGCCGCCTAGCCCAGTACGCTATCTGAAATAGGAGCGACGTACGTTGAACAAATGTGATAGAATTACGCTGAATTCTTTTATGAACCATATTGTAAAATGATCTAATCGGGTCTCTGTTCGCCCTAGCCTAGAAGTTTAATAGCGCATATTATTCGCGATTTCATGCGCTTTGAGATGCCGCTTACCCCAATACGCTATCTGAAATAGGAGCGACGTAAATTGAACAAATGTGATAGAATTTTGCTGAATTCTTAAATTAACCATAATATTAGATGATCTAATCGGGTCTCTGTTTGCCCTACCCTAGAAGTTTAATAGTGCATTTTACTCGTCATTTCATGAGCATTGAGATGCCCCTTATCCCAATACGCTATCTGAATTAGGAGCGACGTAAATTGAACAGATGTGATAGAATTTCGCTGAATTCTTAAATTAACTATAATATAAAATGATCTAATCGGGTCACTGATTGCCCTACCCTAGAAGTTTAATAGTGCATTTTACTTGCCATTTCATGCGCTTTGAGATGCCGCTTAGCACTATACGCTATCTGAAATATGAGCGACGTAAATTGAACAAATGTGATAGAATTTCGCTGAATTCTTAAATTAACTATAATATAAAATGATCTAATCGGGTCACTGATTGCCCTACCCTAGAAGTTTAATAGTGCATTTTACTTGCCATTTCATGCGCTTTGAGATGCCGCTTAGCACAATTCGCTATCTGAAATATGAGCGACGTAAATTGAACAAATGTGATAGAATTTCGCTGAATTCTTATATTAACAAAAATATAAAATGATCTAATCGGGTCTCTGTTTGCCTTATCCTAGAAGTTTAGTATTGCATTTTACTCGCCATTTCATGCGCTTTGAGATGCCGCTTAGCCGAATACACTATCTGAAATAGGAGCGACGTAAATTGAACAAATGTGATAGAATTTCCCTGAAATCTTATATTAAACAAAATATAAAATGATCTAATCGGGTCTCTGATTGCCCTATCATAGAAGATTAATAGTGCATTTTACTCGTCATTTCATGCGCTTTGAGATGCCGCTTAGCCCAAGACGCTATCTGAAATAGGAGCGACCTAAATTGAACGAATGTGATAGAATTTTGCTGAATTCTTAAATTAACCATAATATAAAATGATCTAATCGGGTCTCTGTTTGCCCTACCCTAGAACTTTAATAGTGCATTTGACTCGTCATTTCATGCGCTTTGAGATGCCGCTTAGCCTAATACGCTATCTGAAACTGGAGCGATATAAGTTGAACAAATGTGATAGAATTTCGCTGAATTCTTTTATTAACCATAATGTAAAATGATCTAATCGGATCTCTGTTCGCCCGAGCCTAGAACTTTAATAGAGCATTTTATTCGCCATTTCATACGCTTTGAGATGCCGCTTTGCCCAATACGCTATCTGAAATAGGAGCGACGTAAATTGATCAAATGTGATAGAATTTCACTGAATTCTTATATTAACCAAAATATAAAATGATCTAATCGGGGCTCTGATTGCCCTATCATAGAAGATTAATAGTGCATTTTACTCGCCACTCCACACGCTTTAGGATGCCGCCTAGCCCAGTACGCTATCCGAAATAGGAGCGACGTAAACTGAACAATGTGATAGAATTTTGCTGAATTCTTAAATTAACCATAATATAAAATGATCTAATCGGGTCTCTGTTTGCCCTACCCTAGAAGTTTAATAGTGCATTTTACTCGCCATTTCATGCGCTTTGAGATGCCGCTTAACCCAGTACGCTATCTGAAATAGGAGCAACGAAACTTGAACAAATGTGATAGAATTTCGCTGAATTATTTTATTAACCAGAATGTAAAATGATCTAATCGGGTCTCTGTTCGCCCTAGCCTAGAAGTTTAATAGTGCATTTCACTCGTCATTTCATGCGCTTTCAGTTGCCGCTTAGCCCAATACGCTATCTGAAATAGGAGCGACGTAAATTGAACAAATGTGATAGAATATCCCTGAAATCTTGTATTAAACAAAATATAAAATGATCTAATCGGGTCTCTGATTGCCCTATCATAGAAGTTTAATAGTGCATGTCACGCGTCATTTCATGCGCTTTGAGATGACGCTTAACCCAATACGCTATCTGAAATAGGAGCGACGTAAGTTGAACAAATGTGACAGAATTACGCTGCATTCTTATATTCACCTTAATGTAAAATGATCTCTTCGGGTCTCTGTTCGCCCTACCCTAGAAGTATAATAGTGCATTTCACTCGTCATTTCATGCGCTTTGAGATGCCGCCTAGCCCAATACGCTATCTGAAATAGGAGCGACGTAAATTGAACAAATGTGATAGAATTTCGCTGAATTCTTATATTAACCAAAACATAAAATGATCTAATCGGGTCTCTGATAGCCCTATCATAGAAGTTTAATAGTGCATTTTACCGCCATTCCACGCGATTTAAGATGCCGCCTAGCCCAGTACGCTATCTGAAATAGGAGCGACGTACGTTGAAAAAATGTGATAGAATTACGCTGAATTCTTATATTAACCGTAATATAAAATGAACGAATCGGGTCTCTCTTTGCCTTATCCTAGAAGTTTAAAAGTGCATTTTACTCGCCATTTCTTGCGCATTGAGATGCCGCTTAGCCCAATACGCTATCTGAAATAGGAGCGACGTAAATTGAACAAATGTGATAGAATTTCGCTGAATTCTTATATTAACCTTAATGTAAAATGATCTAATCGGGTCTCTGTTCGCCCTACCCTAGAAGTTTAATAGTGCATTTCACTCGTCATGTCATGCGCTTTGAGATGCCGCTTAGCCCAATAAGCTATCTGAAATAGGAGCGACGTAAATTGAATAAATATGATAGAGTTTCGCTGAATTCTTATATTAACCTTAATGTAAAATGATCTAATCGGGTCTCTGTTCGCCCTACCCTAGAAGTTCAATAGTGCATTTCACTCGTCATGTCATGCGCTTTGAGATGCCGCTTAGCCCAATAAGCTATCTGAAATAGGAGCGACGTAAATTGAACAAATGCGATAGAATTTTTCTGAATTCTTAAATAAACCATAATATGATATGATCTAATCGGGTCTCTGTTTGCCCTACCCTAGAAGTTTAACAGTGCATTTTACTCGCCATTTCATGGGCTTTGAGATGCTGCTTAGCCCAATACGCTATCTGAAATAGGAGCGACGTAAATTGAACAAATGTGATAGAATTTCCCTGAATACTTATATTAACCTTAATGTAAAATGATCTAATCGGGTCTCTCTTCGCCCTACCCTAGAAGTTTAATAGTGCATTTCACTCGCAATTTCATGCGCTTTGAGATGGCGCTTAGCCCAATATGCTATCTGAAATAGGAGCGACGTAAATTCAACAAATGTGATAGAATTTCGCTGAATCCTTAAATTAACCATAATATAAAATGATCTCATCGGGTCTCTGTTTTCCCTACCCTAGAAGTTTAATAGTGTATTTCACTCGCCACTTCATGCGCTTTGAGATGCCGCTAAGCACAATAAGTTATCTGTAATAGGAGCGACGTAAATTGAACAAATGTGATAGAATTTCGCTGAATTCTTATATTAACCAAAATATAAAATGATCTAATCGGGTCTCTGATTGCCCTATCATAGAAGTTTAGTAGTGCATATAACTCGCCATTCCACGCGCTTTAAGATGCCGCCTAGCCCAGTACGCTGTCTGAAATAGAGGCGACGTAAATTGAACAAGTGTGATAGAATTTCCCTGAATACTTATATTAACCTTAATGTAAAATGATCTAATCGGGTCTCTCTTCGCCCTACCCTAGAAGTTTAATAGTGCATTTCACTCGCAATTTCATGCGCTTTGAGATGACGCTTAACCCAATATGCTATCTGAAATAGGAGCGACGTAAATTGAACAAATGTGATAGAATTTCCCTGAATTCTTATATTAACCTTAATGTAAAATGATCTAATCGGGCCTTTGTTCGCCCTACCCTAGAAGTTTAGCAGTGCATTTTACTCGCCATTTCATGCGCTTTGAGATGCCGCTTAGCCCAATACGATATCTGCAATAGGAGCGACGTAAATTGAACAAATGTGATAGAATTTTTCTGAAGTCTTAAATAAACCATAATATGAAATGATCTAATCGGATCTCTGTTTGCCCTACCCTAGAAGTTTAACAGTGCATTTTACTCGCCATTTCAGGCTCTTTGAGATGCCGCTTAGCCCAATACGCTATCTGAAATAGGAGCGACGTAAATTGAACAAATGTGATAGAATTTCCCTGAATACTTATATTAACCTTAATGTAAAATGATCTAATCGGGTCTCTGTTCGCTTTACCCAAGAAGTTTAATAGTGCATTTCACTCGTCATTTCATGCGCTTTGAGATGCCGCTTAGCCCAATAAGCTATCTGAAATTGGAGCGACGTAAATTGAACAAATGTGATAGAATTTTGCTGACATCTTGAATTAACGATAATATAAAATGATCTATACGGGTCCCTGTTTGCCCTACCCTACAAGTTTAGCAGTGCATTTTACTCGCCATTTCATGCGCTTTGAGATGCCGCTTAGCCCAATACGATATCTGAAATAGGAGCGACGTAAATTGAACAAATGTTATAGAATTTTGCTGACATCTTGAATTAACCATAATATTAAATGACCTAATCGGGTCTCTGATTGCCCTATCATAGAAGTTTAGAAGTGCATTTTACTCGCCCTTCCACGCGCTTTAAGATGCCGCCTAGCCCAGTACGCTATCTGAAATAGGAGCGACGTAAGTTGAACAAATGTGATAGAATTTTGCTGAATTCTTAAATTAACCATAATATAAAATGATCTAATCAGGTCTCTGTTTGCCCTACCCTAGAAGTTTAATAGTGCATTTTATTCGCCATTTTATGCGCTTTGAGATGCCGCTTAGCCGTTTACGCTATCTGAAATAGGAGCGACGTAAATTGAACAAATGTGATAGAATTTCCGTGAATTCTTATATTAACCTTAATGTAAAATGATCTAATCCGGTCTCTGTTCGCCCTACCATAGAAGTCTAATAGTGCATTTCACTCGCCATTTCATGCGCTTTGAGATGCCGCTTAGCCCAATACGCTATCTGACATAGGAGCGACGTAAGTTGAACAAATGTGATAGAATTTCGCTGAATTCTTATATTAACCTTAATGTAAAATGATCTAATCGGGTCTCTGTTCGCCCTACCATAGGAGTCTAATAGTGCATTTCACTCGCCATTTCATGCGCTTTGAGATGCCGCTTAGCCCAATACGCTATCTGACATAGGAGCGACGTAAGTTGAACAAATGTGATAGAATTTCGCTGAATTCTTTTATTAACCATAATGTAAAATGATCTGATCGGGTCTCTGTTCGCCCTAGCCTAGAAGTTTAATAGTGCATTTTATTCGCCATTTCATGCGCTTTGAGATGCCGCTTAGCCGAATACGCTATCTGAAATAGGAGCGACGTAAATTGAACAAATGTAATAGAATTTCCGTGAATCCTTGTATTAACATTAATGTAAAATGATCTAATCGGGTCTCTGTTCGCCCTACCATAGAAGTCTAATGGTGCATTTCACTCGCCATTTCATGCGCTTTGAGATCCCGCTTAGCCCAATACGCCATCTGAAATAGGAGCGACGTAAATTGAACAAATGTGATAGAATTTCCCTGAAATCTAATATTAATCAAAATATAAAATGATCTAATCGGGTCTCTGATTGCCCTATCATAGAAGATTAGTAGTGCATTTTACTCGCCATTCCATGCGCTTTAAGCTGCCGCCTAGCCCACTACGCTGTCTGAAATAGGAGCGACGTAACTTGAACAAATGTGATAGAATTTCCGTGAATCCTTGTATTAACCTTAATGTAAAATGATCCAATCGGGTCTCTGTTCGCCCTACCATAGAAGTCTAATAGTGCATTTCACTCGCCACTTCATGCGCTTTGAGATGCCGATTAGCACAATACGCTATCTGAAATAGGAGCGACGTAAATTGAACAAATGTGATAGAATTTCGCTGAATTCTTATATTAACCAAAGTATAAAATGATCTAATCTAGTCTCTGATTGCCCTATCATAGAAGGTTAATAGTGCATTTTGCTCGCCATTCCACGCGCTTTAAGATGCCGCCTAGCCCAGTACACTATCTGAAATAGGAGCGACGTAAGTTGAACAAATGTGATAGAATTACGCTGAATTCTTATATTAACCTTAATGTAAAATGATCTAATCGGGCCTTTCTTCGCCCTACCCTAGAAGTTTAGCAGTGCATTTTACTCGCCATTTCATGCGCTTTGAGATGCCGCTTAGCCCAATACGATATCTGCAATAGGAGCGATGTAAATTGAACAAATGTGATAGAATTTGGCTGAATTCTTATATTAACCTTAATGTAAAATGTTCTAATCGGGTCTCTGTTCGCCCTACCCTTGAAGATTAATATTGCATTTCACTCGTCATTTTATGCGCTTTGAGATGCCGCTTAGCCCAATACGCTATCTGAAATAGGAGCGACGTAAGTTGAACAAATGTGATAGAATTTCGCTGAATTCTTATATTAACCAAAACATAAAATGATCTAATCGGGTCTCTGATAGCCCTATCATAGAAGTTTAATAGTGCATTTTACCCGCCATTCCACGCGATTTAAGATGCCGCCTAGCCCAGTACGCTATCTGAAATAGGAGCGACGTACGTTGAAAAAATGTGATAGAATTACGCTGAATTCTTATATTAACCGTAATATAAAATGAACGAATCGGGTCTCTCTTTGCCTTATCCTAGAAGTTTAAAAGTGCATTTTACTCGCCATTTCTTGCGCATTGAGATGCCGCTTAGCCCAATACGCTATCTGAAATAGGAGCGACGTAAATTGAACAAATGTGATAGAATTTCGCTGAATTCTTATATTAACCTTAATGTAAAATGATCTAATCGGGTCTCTGTTCGCCCTACCCTAGAAGTTCAATAGTGCATTTCACTCGTCATGTCATGCGCTTTGAGATGCCGCTTAGCCCAATAAGCTATCTGAAATAGGAGCGACGTAAATTGAATAAATATGATAGAGTTTCGCTGAATTCTTATATTAACCTTAATGTAAAATGATCTAATCGGGTCTCTGTTCGCCCTACCCTAGAAGTTCAATAGTGCATTTCACTCGTCATGTCATGCGCTTTGAGATGCCGCTTAGCCCAATAAGCTATCTGAAATAGGAGCGACGTAAATTGAACAAATGCGATAGAATTTTTCTGAATTCTTAAATAAACCATAATATGATATGATCTAATCGGGTCTCTGTTTGCCCTACCCTAGAAGTTTAACAGTGCATTTTACTCGCCATTTCATGGGCTTTGAGATGCTGCTTAGCCCAATACGCTATCTGAAATAGGAGCGACGTAAATTGAACAAATGTGATAGAATTTCCCTGAATACTTATATTAACCTTAATGTAAAATGATCTAATCGGGTCTCTCTTCGCCCTACCCTAGAAGTTTAATAGTGCATTTCACTCGCAATTTCATGCGCTTTGAGATGGCGCTTAGCCCAATATGCTATCTGAAATAGGAGCGACGTAAATTCAACAAATGTGATAGAATTTCGCTGAATCCTTAAATTAACCATAATATAAAATGATCTCATCGGGTCTCTGTTTTCCCTACCCTAGAAGTTTAATAGTGTATTTTACTCGCCATTTCATGCGCTTTGAGATGCCGCTAAGCACAATAAGTTATCTGTAATAGGAGCGACGTAAATTGAACAAATGTGATAGAATTTCGCTGAATTCTTATATTAACCAAAATATAAAATGATCTAATCGGGTCTCTGATTGCCCTATCATAGAAGTTTAGTAGTGCATGTAACTCGCCATTCCACGCGCTTTAAGATGCCGCCTAGCCCAGTACGCTGTCTGAAATAGAGGCGACGTAAATTGAACAAGTGTGATAGAATTTCCCTGAATACTTATATTAACCTTAATGTAAAATGATCTAATCGGGTCTCTCTTCGCCCTACCCTAGAAGTTTAATAGTGCATTTCACTCGCAATTTCATGCGCTTTGAGATGACGCTTAACCCAATATGCTATCTGAAATAGGAGCGACGTAAATTGAACAAATGTGATAGAATTTCCCTGAATTCTTATATTAACCTTAATGTAAAATGATCTAATCGGGCCTTTGTTCGCCCTACCCTAGAAGTTTAGCAGTGCATTTTACTCGCCATTTCATGCGCTTTGAGATGCCGCTTAGCCCAATACGATATCTGCAATAGGAGCGACGTAAATTGAACAAATGTGATAGAATTTTTCTGAAGTCTTAAATAAACCATAATATGAAATGATCTAATCGGATCTCTGTTTGCCCTACCCTAGAAGTTTAACAGTGCATTTTACTCGCCATTTCAGGCTCTTTGAGATGCCGCTTAGCCCAATACGCTATCTGAAATAGGAGCGACGTAAATTGAACAAATGTGATAGAATTTCCCTGAATACTTATATTAACCTTAATGTAAAATGATCTAATCGGGTCTCTGTTCGCTTTACCCAAGAAGTTTAATAGTGCATTTCACTCGTCATTTCATGCGCTTTGAGATGCCGCTTAGCCCAATAAGCTATCTGAAATTGGAGCGACGTAAATTGAACAAATGTGATAGAATTTTGCTGACATCTTGAATTAACGATAATATAAAATGATCTATACGGGTCCCTGTTTGCCCTACCCTACAAGTTTAGCAGTGCATTTTACTCGCCATTTCATGCGCTTTGAGATGCCGCTTAGCCCAATACGATATCTGAAATAGGAGCGACGTAAATTGAACAAATGTGATAGAATTTTGCTGACATCTTGAATTAACCATAATATTAAATGACCTAATCGGGTCTCTGATTGCCCTATCATAGAAGTTTAGAAGTGCATTTTACTCGCCCTTCCACGCGCTTTAAGATGCCGCCTAGCCCAGTACGCTATCTGAAATAGGAGCGACGTAAGTTGAACAAATGTGATAGAATTTTGTTGAATTCTTAAATTAACCATAATATAAAATGATCTAATCAGGTCTCTGTTTGCCCTACCCTAGAAGTTTAATAGTGCATTTTATTCGCCATTTTATGCGCTTTGAGATGCCGCTTAGCCGTTTACGCTATCTGAAATAGGAGCGACGTAAATTGAACAAATGTGATAGAATTTCCGTGAATTCTTATATTAACCTTAATGTAAAATGATCTAATCCGGTCTCTGTTCGCCCTACCATAGAAGTCTAATAGTGCATTTCACTCGCCATTTCATGCGCTTTGAGATGCCGCTTAGCCCAATACGCTATCTGACATAGGAGCGACGTAAGTTGAACAAATGTGATAGAATTTCGCTGAATTCTTATATTAACCTTAATGTAAAATGATCTAATCGGGTCTCTGTTCGCCCTACCATGGGAGTCTAATAGTGCATTTCACTCGCCATTTCATGCGCTTTGAGATGCCGCTTAGCCCAATACGCTATCTGACATAGGAGCGACGTAAGTTGAACAAATGTGATAGAATTTCGCTGAATTCTTTTATTAACCATAATGTAAAATGATCTGATCGGGTCTCTGTTCGCCCTAGCCTAGAAGTTTAATAGTGCATTTTATTCGCCATTTCATGCGCTTTGAGATGCCGCTTAGCCGAATACGCTATCTGAAATAGGAGCGACGTAAATTGAACAAATGTAATAGAATTTCCGTGAATCCTTGTATTAACATTAATGTAAAATGATCTAATCGGGTCTCTGTTCGCCCTACCATAGAAGTCTAATGGTGCATTTCACTCGCCATTTCATGCGCTTTGAGATCCCGCTTAGCCCAATACGCCATCTGAAATAGGAGCGACGTAAATTGAACAAATGTGATAGAATTTCCCTGAAATCTTATATTAATCAAAATATAAAATGATCTAATCGGGTCTCTGATTGCCCTATCATAGAAGATTAGTAGTGCATTTTACTCGCCATTCCATGCGCTTTAAGCTGCCGCCTAGCCCACTACGCTGTCTGAAATAGGAGCGACGTAACTTGAACAAATGTGATAGAATTTCCGTGAATCCTTGTATTAACCTTAATGTAAAATGATCCAATCGGGTCTCTGTTCGCCCTACCATAGAAGTCTAATAGTGCATTTCACTCGCCATTTCATGCGCTTTGAGATGCCGATTAGCACAATACGCTATCTGAAATAGGAGCGACGTAAGTTGAAGAAATGTGATAGAATTACGCTGAATTCTTTTATTAACCATAATGTAAAATGATCTGCTCGGGTCACTGTTCGCCCTAGCCTAGAAGTTTAATAGTACATTTTATTCGCCATTTCATGCGCTTTGAGATGCCGCTTAGCCCAATACGCTATCTGAAATTGGAGCGACGTAAATTGAACAAATGTGATAGAATTTCGCTGAATTCTTAAATTAACCCTAATATAAAATGTTCTAATCGGGTCTCTGATTGCCCTCTCATAGAATTTTAATAGTGCATTTTACTCGGCATTCCACGCGCTTTAAGATGCCGCCTAGCCCAGTACGCTATCTGAAATAGGAGCGACGTAAATTGAGCAAATGTGATAGAATTACGCTGAATTCTTTTATTAACCATAATGTAAAATGATCTGCTCGGGTCACTGTTCGCCCTAGCCTAGAAGTTTAATAGTGCATTTTATTCGCCATTTCATGCGCTTTGAGATGCCGCTTAGCCCAATACGCTATCTGAAATTGTAGCGACGTAAATTGAACAAATGTGATAGAATTTCGCTGAATTCTTAAATTAACCATAATATAAAATGATGTAATCGGGTCCCTGATTGCCCTATCATAGAATTTTAATAGTGCATTTTACTCGCCATTCCACGCGCTTTAAGATGCCGCCTAGCACAGTACGCTATCTGAAATAGGAGCGACGTAAATTGAGCAAATGTGATAGAATTTTGCTGAATTCTTAAATTAACCATAATATAAAATGATCTAAGCGGGTCTCTGTTCGCCCTACCATAGAAGTCGAATGGTGCATTTCACTCGCCATTTCATGCGCTTTGAGATCCCGCTTAGCCCAATACGCCATCTGCAATAGGAGCGACGTAAATTGAACAAATGTGATAGAATTTCCCTGAAATCTTATATTAATAAAAATATAAAATGATCTAATCGGGTCTCTGATTGCCCTATCATAGAAGATTAGTAGTGCATTTTACTCGCCATTCCACGCGCTTTAAGATGCCGCCTAGCCCAGTACGCTATCTGAAATAGGAGCGACGTAACTTGAACAAATGTGATAGAATTACGCTGAATCTTATATTAACCGTAATATAAAATGATCTAGTCGGGTCTCTGTTTGCCTTATCCTAGAAGTTTAATATCGCATTTTACTCGCCATTTCATGCGCTTTGAGATGCCGCTTAGCCCAATACGCTATCTGAAATAGGAACGACGTAAATTGAACAAATGTGAGTGAATTTTGCTGAATTCTTAAATTAACCATAATATAAAATGACCTAATCGGGTCTCTGTTTGCCCTACCCTAGAAGTTTAATAGTGCATTTCACTGGTCATTTCATGCGCTTTAAGATGCCGCCCAGCCCAGTAGGCTATCTGAAATAGGAGCGACGTAAATTTTACAAATGTGATAGAATTTCGTTGAATTCTTATATTAACTAAAACATAAAATGATCTAATCGGGTCTCTGATTGCCCTATCATAGAAGTTTAATAGTGCATTTCACTCGCCATTCCACGCGCTTTAAGATGCCGCCTAGCCCAATACGCTATCTGAAATTGGAGCGACGTAACTTGAACAAATGTGATAGAACCACGCTGCATTCTTATATTAACCGTAATATAAAATGATCTAATCGGGTCTCTGTTTGCCTTATCCTAGAAGTATAATAGTGCATTATACTCGTCATTTCATGCGCTTTGAGATGCCGCTTAGCCCAATTCGCTATCTGAAATAGGAGCGATGTAAATTGAACAAATGTGATAGAATTTCGCTGAATTCTTTTATTAACCATAATGTAAAATGATCTAATCGGGTCTCTGATCGCCCAAACCTAGAAGTTTAATAGTGCATTTTACTCGCTATTCCACGCGCTTTAAGTTGCCGCCTAGCCCAGTACGCTATCTGAAATAGGAGCGACGTAAATTGAACAAATGTGATACTATTTCCCTGAAACCTTATATTAAACAAAATATAAAATGATCTAATCGGGTCTCTGATTGCCCTATCATAGAAGTTTAGTAGTGCATTTTACTCGCCATTCCACGCGCTTTATGTTGCCGCCTAGCCCAGTACGCTATCTGAAATAGGAGCGACGTAAGTTGAACAAATGTGATAGAATTTTGCTGAATTCTTAAATTAACCATAATATAAAATGATCTAATCGGGTCTCTGTTTGCCCTACCCTAGAAGTTTAATAGTGCATTTTAGTCGTCATTTCATGCGCTTTGAGATCCGGCTTAGCCCAATACGCTATCTGAAATAGGAGCGACGTGAATTGAACAAATGTGATAGAATTTCGCTGAATTCTTATATTAACCAAAATATAAAATGTTCTAATCGGGACTCTGTTTGCCCTACCCTAGAAGTTTAATAGTGTATTTTACTCGTCATTTCATGCGCTTTGAGATGCCGCTTAGCCCAATACGCTATCGGAAATATGAGCGACGTAAATTGAACAAATGTGATAGAATTTCGCTGAATTCTTATATTAACAAAAATATAAAATGATCTAATCGGGTCTCTGTTTGCCTTATCCTAGAAGTTTAGTATTGCATTTTCCTCGCCATTTCATGCGCTTTGAGATGCCGCTTAGCCCAATACGCAATCTGAAATAGGAGCGACGTAAATTGAACAAATGTGATAGAATTTCCCTGAAATCTTATATTAAGCAAAATATAAAATGATCTAATCGGGTCTCTGATTGCTCTATCATAGAAGTTTAGTAGTGCATTTTACTCGCCCTTCCACGCGCTTTAAGATGCCGCCTAGCCCAGTAGGCCATCTGAAATAGGAGCGATGTAAGATGAACAAATGTGATAGAATTACGCTGAATTCTTATATTAACCGTAATATAAAATGATCTAATCGGGTCTCTGATTGCTCTATCATAGAAGTTTAGTAGTGCATTTTACTCGCCCTTCCACGCGCTTTAAGATGCCGCCTAGCCCAGTAGGCTATCTGAAATAGGAGCGACGTAAGATGAACAAATGTGATAGAATTACGCTGAATTCTTATATTAACCGTAATATAAAATGAAGTAATCGGGTCTCCGTTTGCCATATCCTAGAAGTTTAATAGCGCATTTTACTCGCCATTTCATGCGCTTTGAGAGGTCGCTTAGCCCAATACGCTATCTGTAATAGGAGCGACGTCAATTCAACAAATGTGATAGAATTTCGCTGAATTCTTAAATTAACCATAATATAAAATGATCTCATCGGGTCTCTGTTTTCCCTACCCTAGAAGTTTAATAGTGCATTTTACTCGCCATTTCATGCGCTTTGAGATGCCGCATAGCCTAATACGCTATCTGAAATACGAGCGACGTAAATTGAACAAATGTGATAGAATTTCCGTGAATTCTTATATTATCCGTAATATAAAATGATCTAATCGGGTCTCTGATTGCCCTATCATAGAAGATTAGTAGTGCATTTTACTCGCCATTCCACGCGCTTTAAGATGCCGCCTAGCCCAGTACGCTATCTGAAATAGGAGCGACGTAAGTTGAACAAATGTGATAGAATTACGCTGAATTCTTACAGTAACCATAATGTAAAATGATCTAATCGGGTCTCTGTTTGCACTACCCTAGAAGTTTAATAGTGCATTTCACTCGCCACTTCATGCGCTTTGAGATGCCGCTAAGCACAATAAGTTATCTGTAATAGGAGCGACGTAAGTTGAACAAATGTGATAGAATTTCGCTGAATTCTTATATTAACCAAAATATAAAATGATCTAATCGGGTCCCTGTTTGCCCTACCGTAGAAGTTTAATAGTGCATTTTACTCGCCATTGCATGTGCTTTGAGATGCCGCATAGCCCAATACGCTATCTGAAATAGGAGCGACGTAAATTGAACAAATGTGATAGAATTTCCGTGAATTCTTATATTAACCTTAATGTAAAATGATCTAATCGGGTCTCTGTTCGCCCTACCATAGAAGTCTAATAGTGCATTTCACTCGCCATTTCATGCGCTTTGAGATGCCGCATAGCCCAATACGCTATCTGAAATAGGAGCAACGTAAATTGAACAAATGTGATAGAATTTCCGTGAATTCTTATATTAAGCTTAATGTAAAATGATCTGATCGGGTCTCTGTTCGCCCTACCATAGAAGTCTAATAGTGCATTTCACTCGCCATTTCATGCGCTTTGAGATGCCGCTTAGCCCAATACGATATCTGCAATAGGAGCGACGTAAATTGAACAAATGTGATAGAATTTTTCTGAAGTCTTAAATAAACCATAATATGAAATGATCTAATCGGATCTCTGTTTGCCCTACCCTAGAAGTTTAACAGTGCATTTTACTCGCCATTTCAGGCTCTTTGAGATGCCGCTTAGCCCAATACGCTATCTGAAATAGGAGCGACGTAAATTGAACAAATGTGATAGAATTTCCCTGAATACTTATATTAACCTTAATGTAAAATGATCTAATCGGGTCTCTGTTCGCTTTACCCAAGAAGTTTAATAGTGCATTTCACTCGTCATTTCATGCGCTTTGAGATGCCGCTTAGCCCAATAAGCTATCTGAAATTGGAGCGACGTAAATTGAACAAATGTGATAGAATTTTGCTGACATCTTGAATTAACGATAATATAAAATGATCTATACGGGTCCCTGTTTGCCCTACCCTACAAGTTTAGCAGTGCATTTTACTCGCCATTTCATGCGCTTTGAGATGCCGCTTAGCCCAATACGATATCTGAAATAGGAGCGACGTAAATTGAACAAATGTGATAGAATTTTGCTGACATCTTGAATTAACCATAATATTAAATGACCTAATCGGGTCTCTGATTGCCCTATCATAGAAGTTTAGAAGTGCATTTTACTCGCCCTTCCACGCGCTTTAAGATGCCGCCTAGCCCAGTACGCTATCTGAAATAGGAGCGACGTATGTTCATCAAATGTGATAGAATTACGCTGAATTCTTATATTAACCGTAATATAAAATGATCTAATCGGATCTCTGTTTGCACTACCCTAGAAGTTTAATAGTGCATTTCACTCGCCACTTCATGCGCTTTGAGATGCCGCTAAGCACAATAAGTTATCTGTAATAGGAGCGACGTAAATGGAACAAATGTGATAGAATTTCGCTGAATTCTTATATTAACCAAAATATAAAATGATCTAATCGGGTCTCTGATTGCCCTATCATAGAAGTTTAGTAGTGCATATAACTCGCCATTCCACGCGCGTTAAGATGCCGCCTAGCCCAGTACGCTGTCTGAAATAGAGGCGACGTAAATTGAACAAGTGTGATAGAATCTCGCTGAATACTTATATTAACCTTAATGTAAAATGATCTAATCGGGTCTCTGTTCGCCCTACCCTAGAAGTTTAATAGTGCATTTCACTCGTCATTTCATGCGCTTTGAGATGACGCTTAACCCAATACGCTATCTGAAATAGGAGCGACGTAAGTTGAACAAATGTGACAGAATTACGCTGCATTCTTATATTCACCTTAATGTAAAATGATCTCTTCGGGTCTCTGTTTGCCCTACCCTAGAAGTGTAATAGTGCATTTCACTCGACATTTCATGCGCTTTGAGATGCCGCTAAGCCCAATAAGCTATCTGTAATAGGAGCGACGTAAATTGAACAAATGTGATAAAATTTCGCAGAATCCTTATGTTAACCAAAATATAGAATGATCTAATCTGGTCTCTGTTCGCCCTAGCCTAGAAGTTTAATAGTGCATTTTGTTCGCCGTTTCATGCGCTTTGTGATGCCGCTTAGCCGAATACGCTATCTGAAATAGGAGCGACGTAAATTGAACAGATGTGATAGAATCTCCCTGAAATCTTATATTAACCATAATATAAAATGATCTAAACGGGTCTCTGTTCGCCCTAGCCTAGAAGTTTAATAGTGCATTTTATTCGCCATTTCATGCGCTTTTAGATGCCGCTTAGCCTTGGACGCTATCTGAAATAGGAGCGACGTAAATTGAACAAATGTGATAGAATTTCGCTGAATTCTTATATTAACCAAAACATAAAATGATCTAATCGGGTCTCTGATTGCCCTATCATAGAAGTTTAATAGTGCATTTCACTCGCCATTTCACGCGCTTTAAGATGCCGCCTAGCCCAGTACGCTATCTGAAATAGGAGCGACGTAACTTGAACAAATGTGATAGAACCACGCTGCATTCTTATATTAACCGTAATATAAAATGATCTAATCGGGTCTCTGTTTGCCTTATCCTAGAAGTATAATAGTGCATTATACTCGTCATTTCATGCGCTTTGAGATGCCGCTCAGCCCAATACGCTATCTGAAATAGAAGCGACGTAAGTTGAACAAATGTGATAGAATTACGCTGAATTCTTTTATTAACCATAATGTAAAATGATCTAATCGGGTCTCTGTTTGCCCTACCCTAGAAGTTTAATAGTGCATTTTACTCGCCATTTCTTGCGCTTTGAGATGCCGCCTAGCCCAGTAAGCTATCTGAAATAGGAGCGACGTACGTTGAACAAATGTGATAGAATTACGCTGAATTCTTTTATGAACCATATTGTAAAATGATCTAATCGGGTCTCTGTTCGCCCTAGCCTAGAAGTTTAATAGCGCATTTTATTCGGCATTTCATGCGCTTTGAGATGCCGCTTAGCCCAATACGCTATCTGAAATAGGAGCGACGTAAGTTGAACAAATGTGATAGAATTACGCTGAATTCTTACATTAACCATAATGTAAAATGATCTAATCGGGTCTCTGTTTGCACTACCCTAGAAGTTTAATAGTGCATTTCACTCGCCACTTCATGCGCTTTGAGATGCCGCTAAGCACAATAAGTTATCTGTAATAGGAGCGACGTAAATTGAACAAATGTGATAGAATTTCGCTGAATTCTTATATTAACCAAAATATAAAATGATCTAATCGGGTCTCTGATTGCCCTATCATAGAAGTTTAGTAGTGCATATAACTCGCCATTCCACGCGCTTTAAGATGCCGCCTAGCCCAGTACGCTGTCTGAAATAGAGGCGACGTAAATTGAACAAGTGTGATAGAATTTCCCTGAATACTTATATTAACCTTAATGTAAAATGATCTAATCGGGTCTCTCTTCGCCCTACCCTAGAAGTTTAATAGTGCATTTCACTCGCAATTTCATGCGCTTTGAGATGACGCTTAACCCAATATGCTATCTGAAATAGGAGCGACGTAAATTGAACAAATGTGATAGAATTTCCCTGAATTCTTATATTAACCTTAATGTAAAATGATCTAATCGGGCCTTTGTTCGCCCTACCCTAGAAGTTTAGCAGTGCATTTTACTCGCCATTTCATGCGCTTTGAGATGCCGCTTAGCCCAATACGATATCTGCAATAGGAGCGACGTAAATTGAACAAATGTGATAGAATTTTTCTGAAGTCTTAAATAAACCATAATATGAAATGATCTAATCGGATCTCTGTTTGCCCTACCCTAGAAGTTTAACAGTGCATTTTACTCGCCATTTCAGGCTCTTTGAGATGCCGCTTAGCCCAATACGCTATCTGAAATAGGAGCGACGTAAATTGAACAAATGTGATAGAATTTCCCTGAATACTTATATTAACCTTAATGTAAAATGATCTAATCGGGTCTCTGTTCGCTTTACCCAAGAAGTTTAATAGTGCATTTCACTCGTCATTTCATGCGCTTTGAGATGCCGCTTAGCCCAATAAGCTATCTGAAATTGGAGCGACGTAAATTGAACAAATGTGATAGAATTTTGCTGACATCTTGAATTAACGATAATATAAAATGATCTATACGGGTCCCTGTTTGCCCTACCCTACAAGTTTAGCAGTGCATTTTACTCGCCATTTCATGCGCTTTGAGATGCCGCTTAGCCCAATACGATATCTGAAATAGGAGCGACGTAAATTGAACAAATGTGATAGAATTTTGCTGACATCTTGAATTAACCATAATATTAAATGACCTAATCGGGTCTCTGATTGCCCTATCATAGAAGTTTAGAAGTGCATTTTACTCGCCCTTCCACGCGCTTTAAGATGCCGCCTAGCCCAGTACGCTATCTGAAATAGGAGCGACGTAAGTTGAACAAATGTGATAGAATTTTGTTGAATTCTTAAATTAACCATAATATAAAATGATCTAATCAGGTCTCTGTTTGCCCTACCCTAGAAGTTTAATAGTGCATTTTATTCGCCATTTTATGCGCTTTGAGATGCCGCTTAGCCGTTTACGCTATCTGAAATAGGAGCGACGTAAATTGAACAAATGTGATAGAATTTCCGTGAATTCTTATATTAACCTTAATGTAAAATGATCTAATCCGGTCTCTGTTCGCCCTACCATAGAAGTCTAATAGTGCACTTCACTCGCCATTTCATGCGCTTTGAGATGCCGCTTAGCCCAATACGCTATCTGACATAGGAGCGACGTAAGTTGAACAAATGTGATAGAATTTCGCTGAATTCTTATATTAACCTTAATGTAAAATGATCTAATCGGGTCTCTGTTCGCCCTACCATAGGAGTCTAATAGTGCATTTCACTCGCCATTTCATGCGCTTTGAGATGCCGCTTAGCCCAATACGCTATCTGACATAGGAGCGACGTAAGTTGAACAAATGTGATAGAATTTCGCTGAATTCTTTTATTAACCATAATGTAAAATGATCTGATCGGGTCTCTGTTCGCCCTAGCCTAGAAGTTTAATAGTGCATTTTATTCGCCATTTCATGCGCTTTCAGATGCCGCTTAGCCGAATACGCTATCTGAAATAGGAGCGACGTAAATTGAACAAATGTAATAGAATTTCCGTGAATCCTTGTATTAACATTAATGTAAAATTATCTAATCGGGTCTCTGTTCGCCCTACCATAGAAGTCTAATGGTGCATTTCACTCGCCATTTCATGCGCTTTGAGATCCCGCTTAGCCCAATACGCCATCTGAAATAGGAGCGACGTAAATTGAACAAATGTGATAGAATTTCCCTGAAATCTTATATTAATCAAAATATAAAATGATCTAATCGGGTCTCTGATTGCCCTATCATAGAAGATTAGTAGTGCATTTTACTCGCCATTCCATGCGCTTTAAGCTGCCGCCTAGCCCACTACGCTGTCTGAAATAGGAGCGACGTAACTTGAACAAATGTGATAGAATTTCCGTGAATCCTTGTATTAACCTTAATGTAAAATGATCCAATCGGGTCTCTGTTCGCCCTACCATAGAAGTCTAATAGTGCATTTCACTCGCCATTTCATGCGCTTTGAGATGCCGATTAGCACAATACGCTATCTGAAATAGGAGCGACGTAAGTTGAAGAAATGTGATTGAATTACGCTGAATTCTTTTATTAACCATAATGTAAAATGATCTGCTCGGGTCACTGTTCGCCCTAGCCTAGAAGTTTAATAGTGCATTTTATTCGCCATTTCATGCGCTTTGAGATGCCGCTTAGCCCAATACGCTATCTGAAATTGGGAGCGACGTAAATTGAACAAATGTGATAGAATTTCGCTGAATTCTTAAATTAACCCTAATATAAATGTTCTAATCGGGTCTCTGATTGCCCTCTCATAGAATTTTAATAGTGCATTTTACTCGGCATTCCACGCTCTTTAAGATGCCGCCTAGCCCAGTACGCTATCTGAAATAGGAGCGACGTAAATTGAGCAAATGTGATAGAATTACGCTGAATTCTTTTATTAACCATAATGTAAAATGATCTGCTCGGGTCACTGTTCGCCCTAGCCTAGAAGTTTAATAGTGCATTTTATTCGCCATTTCATGCGCTTTGAGATGCCGCTTAGCCCAATACGCTATCTGAAATTGTAGCGACGTAAATTGAACAAATGTGATAGAATTTCGCTGAATTCTTAAATTAACCATAATATAAAATGATGTAATCGGGTCCCTGATTGCCCTATCATAGAATTTTAATAGTGCATTTTACTCGCCATTCCACGCGCTTTAAGATGCCGCCTAGCACAGTACGCTATCTGAAATAGGAGCGACGTAAATTGAGCAAATGTGATAGAATTTTGCTGAATTCTTAAATTAACCATAATATAAAATGATCTAAGCGGGTCTCTGTTCGCCCTACCATAGAAGTCGAATGGTGCATTTCACTCGCCATTTCATGCGCTTTGAGATCCCGCTTAGCCCAATACGCCATCTGCAATAGGAGCGACGTAAATTGAACAAATGTGATAGAATTTCCCTGAAATCTTATATTAATAAAAATATAAAATGATCTAATCGGGTCTCTGATTGCCCTATCATAGAAGATTAGTAGTGCATTTTACTCGCCATTCCACGCGCTTTAAGATGCCGCCTAGCCCAGTACGCTATCTGAAATAGGAGCGACGTAACTTGAACAAATGTGATAGAATTACGCTGAATCTTATATTAACCGTAATATAAAATGATCTAGTCGGGTCTCTGTTTGCCTTATCCTAGAAGTTTAATATCGCATTTTACTCGCCATTTCATGCGCTTTGAGATGCCGCTTAGCCCAATACGCTATCTGAAATAGGAACGACGTAAATTGAACAAATGTGAGTGAATTTTGCTGAATTCTTAAATTAACCATAATATAAAATGACCTAATCGGGTCTCTGTTTGCCCTACCCTAGAAGTTTAATAGTGCATTTCACTGGTCATTTCATGCGCTTTAAGATGCCGCCTAGCCCAGTAGGCTATCTGAAATAGGAGCGACGTAAATTTTACAAATGTGATAGAATTTCGTTGAATTCTTATATTAACTAAAACATAAAATGATCTAATCGGGTCTCTGATTGCCCTATCATAGAAGTTTAATAGTTAATTTGACTCGCCATTCCACGCGCTTTAAGATGCCGCCTAGCCCAGTACGCTATCTGAAATAGGAGCGACGTAACTTGAACAAATGTGATAGAACCACGCTGCATTCTTATATTAACCGTAATATAAAATGATCTAATCGGGTCTCTGTTTGCCTTATCCTAGAAGTATAATAGTGCATTATACTCGTCATTTCATGCGCTTTGAGATGCCGCTTAGCCCAATTCGCTATCTGAAATAGGAGCGATGTAAATTGAACAAATGTGATAGAATTTCGCTGAATTCTTTTATTAACCATAAT